>OX337244.1:15084286-15217691 GCA_946965025.1 Blera fallax
CAGACGTACTCAGGCATTTTGTGTCTCGGTGAGAAAGGGTAAAGCAGATCAAATGTATTCTAGGCGGGAGGATATTGGCGAACAGGCACGAAACGTTGGGGTAGTAAAATGGAAATATTTCGAGAGGTTAATGGTTTCGGATTGTTTTTTTTTTCTTTTTTTTTTTATATTTTTCTTTTAATGGTTTTAGGGCTTAATAATTTTTGTTTTGTTGCTATAAAAAAAAAAGGAAAGAGTTGACATTTTGTTTACAAAGATTTACGGAATCTTATTTGTTTGAAGTTTATGTTTTTATGTGATGGCAACGCTGCTTTGGGGATTTGGTAGGTAGGTCAATTCGAGTGGCTTCCTTTGGTTTATGTGCAGGCTAAAGTGGATCCACACTGTAATACCACCGGAAATATTGTGTTCGTTTCGCATATCCTTTGCGCCTGCTTAAATTTGCTTGCAATCCCCTACTAAGGTTGTTGAGGAGGAAAGATTTAGAAAGTGTAGACTTGTCGCTTCATTACGGGTTAGGCCGCGGTCGACTGAATGCCTTAGAATAGTCTTTTGTTCTAGAAGATAGGGTGGACATGCACAGCAAAAGTGTAGTCATGTTGCTTCATCTCAAGTATGGCTGCGGTCGACTGTATGCTGTACAATAGTACTTTCCTCTGGGAGATAGACCTGGACTTGCACAGAAAACGTGAAGACTTGTCACTTAATTTTAGGACAGGTTGCGGTCGATTGAATGGTCTACAATATCATTTTTGGCTGGGAGATGGGAATTTCACGCCATAGAGTGCTACAGATGCAACCTTGATGTAGAAAATTGTAACATCCTGACCAACAGTCGATGGCATATCAGCTCCATAAGTTTGCCCTCATCTATAAGAACGGCGAACGCATGTTTTTGAAGAGCTAATCTTTATTATATTACGTGTACAAGATCCTATCCAGAAAACGCCTTGCGTAATCAAATTAACTCGGCTTTCAAAATCATCTGACACATTTGGGTCAGGAGGGAAGATTTGGGTCACGTTTTAAGATCAGTCAGTAGAGTTTATCGGAGGCCGACTGGTTCAGACCATGCTGATTTGAATTTGCCTGGAATCAATATTTTTGAACGATTTTGTTGAGTTGAATAAGGAAATCAAACGTGCGAGGTTTATGGCAAGCTCATGAATTGTAAGATGAAGAAAAAAACCTTGCAGTAGTGTCACAGTCGGTGCTGAGAATATAGTTTTCTGCAAACTGTACAACGGCTACGAAAAACAAAATACCGCTGTAAGACAAAATAAACCACTCAACATAGACTATGATATCGAAAACTTTCCTCCACCTGACCAAAACGAAGTGAGGATAGCAATGTCCAAGCACCAAAGTTGCTGGACCCGATGGCCTACCGGCCGAGTTGCTTAACGCAGCTGGAAATGACTTTGCAGAGAGCATACACCAACTCATTTCCAAAACTCGGTCAGATGAGTGTATGACTGATGAGTGGAATCTTAGCATCGCTTACCCGATTCACAAGAAAGGACTGCAGAAATTAAAGATGTTTCAGTCTCCTCAACATCGCGTACAAGATCTGATCTGCCACATTGTGTGAACTGTGGTTTCAGGAAAGTCCGCAGTCGATCCAATTTTCATACTTCGGCAGGCCCTGAAGAAAACCCAAGAAGTCCAAATCTATCTGTTTATCAATTTTAAGGCCGCATACGACAGCATTTTTAGAGACGATATATACAAAGCATCCCTGCCAAGACGATAACATCCTGCATAGACAGAATGACGATAGGGAACTCTTGCTGCTCCATCAAGATCGGTGCCGTTTCTACTGAGATCTCTGATGTCAAAAAAGGACTTAGACACGGTGATACACTGGCATGTGACTTCTACAACACCATACTTGACAGAAAAGTGCAAAAGCCAACATCGGAGGCACAACCTTTCAAAAGTCTGTGTAGCTACTAACGTACGCCGATGACATTCACCTAAATAGCAGAACACAGCGGGCTATCACTGGTGCGTTTGCGAGTATTGAAACGGGTAAAAGAGGGCGAAATCAAGTATTTGCTGTCAACAAGAATGGGCACACGACGTCAATTTATCTACCTTGGCTCTGCTTTAAATTTTGAAAACAATATCTCAGCAGAAATAAACGAAGATCTTGCCAATGGCTGCTTTTTTGGGCGGAGGCAATTGACTAATAAGGCCCTGTCCCGAACAACTAAGGGAATTTTATACAAGAAATCAATCATCCCAGTCCTGCTTATGGTGCTGAAGCATAAACAGTCTCGAAAACGGATGAGGATATCCTCGATCGTTTCTTCGTAAGATATTCGGTCCTGTTTGCGTTGACGGGCTTTAGAGGAGAATATTCAACGCCTAGGGCCATCTAAATAAGGAAGTAGTAGTAGTACAGATGAAAGTCATATGGAGCCAGAACACGTGAACACGTTTTGACGCCCCTTGTGTCAGCGTGCATAGTCCTGGTGAAACCAATCTTTCTTCTCGCAGTTGACCCAAAAGACCGCAGTAATAATCAGAGGTAATTGTACGATCCTTGACAAGGTAATCAACTATGATGACTGCGTTGGAGTCCCAAAGAACCGATGCCATTACCTGATCCACTGGCTGAGGTTTGCCCAGTCGTGATCTATAGTCAAAAATATGGCCAAAAAAGCCTTTGGATCGATTTGAAATACATAGCATCAACATGGAAGGCAAAGTCAGTCGAATACGTATTTGTTCAACTGAAAATTGATCCAGAACCCATCTTGCAGAAAGCTTAGAGAACTCAACTTCGTTGTAAATGTACCCTCCCTTGCATTCAATCTACGGTCTCGCATGATCAGGTTACGATGGTCTTTCACAGCGTGACTCGTCTTTAACGCTCTCTCGTCGATGTCTGAATTCGGTTTGACTTTTGACAGATTTCCTTTAAGTAGCTACCACAGGTCCTTAACTTCCCTTAACACTTCAGCACGTGTATGAAACTACATAAATGCTACAAAGAAATGCAATTTCATAGAATCGCCCTTAAGATGTTGAAGAATAAGACGACCAATTCTATGGAAGCTCACAAACTCTCCACTTCAACCCCACACATGCAGATTGCTTTGCCCGATCACGCTTCAAAATCAGAATTGCAGTAAATTCACTCTTCTTGGTCGCATCTTCGTCGACTTTGAATATCCTCAGACGAAGCCATATTTTAATCTCCAGATGGTGCCAGAGAATGCTCTTCTGCCGCATTCCAAATAAATAAATTAATGCACACACAAACGGAAAGTTTCCATCCTTTCACATAAATTTCAAACAACACAAACAGCAAAGAATTTAAATTCAGCGAAAAGTGAGCGAAAATTACATTCATACTCGTATGTTTAGCAGCGCGTAATTAAATATGAAAATAATGGAAACGAAATTTAATTAAAAACTGTATGCGTATCTTTATTATGTAAGTATGAGCAATTATCTAACTACACTACTTCCTTCCTTCTCACTTGCATGTGTGTGAAGTGTGTGTATTATCTTCATACGTATCCTTAGTGTGTATGAATAATTTCAATTTGTGCCTCTGATTACTCTGTGAGGTTCCCCTTCGCCGTTTTCCGTCACCGCCTTGTAAGAGACTGTGTACCTCTTGCTTTTTGTGAGATTTTCTTCCACAAAAGGACACGTAATGGCATATCACAGCGCGCGTAACTGTGCTTTCTAATTAATTCAAATGAGAAATTGTCATCATCGTCGTGTCATGAATTCTTCTTCAAAATTGTATTCTATCGTGTCGGTGCGCGTGTCGTCCCAAAAAAAGAAAACGAACAAGAAATTAATGTTTACTCCTTCCTCATAAATATACATACTTATGCTCATTCTTTTCAGAAAAGCAAAAAAAAAAAAAAAAAAGGATAAATCCAACGCCACTACTATGCTGAGGATGGCTTACAGAATCATCATTTTCTCTAGCACGTCGCCATCAGTTTTTCTTATCATCCGCACTACTACCACTAATGCTCTGCTTTATTACTGGCAAAAAAGGATATAAAATTTTAACTTTATTTCAGAGTCTCCATTTTCGGCGAAAACGAGAACGATATCTGTCGTCTTTGTCTCTCTAGGTGTGTGTGTGTGTGTGTGTGTGTGGTGTGCGATGGGGATCCCTGTGGTGCTTTACAGTTTTAGCACACACGACAAGTCTCTCGAGTGAGACTCATTTTCCTTTTTCGCTCCAGGGAAGGAGAATGGCCCAACTCTGCTCGGCCCCGGTCCCATGTGTGAGAGATGGCGGTATGCGGGAGGGCAAAATTTCGACTCAAAGTCATCGCAGGATGTAGGGGAATTAAATAATATTACTTTAAAGTGGGAAATTGTATGAATAAGGTTCGTATGTAACAAAGTTGTTAGTCTTTGAGTATGGGGAGGTCTGGGGCGGGATAATAGTTTGGGATCTGCTTTGGCAGATGGAAGAGCCATAGCTGGTATAGTGGAAACGAAATCTAGAAAACTTATTATAAATTCATAAACGAATTTCGTAAGTTGGAATTATATTTGGCAGAGAGATCTCATTTTATGCAGGTTAAATGTATGAAATACATTGTGGCAAGGGAATTGCCTTGGGGATGTAGACAGTGTGGCACATGTATGAAGGGAATTTGATTTACGTTTTATTTATTTTATTTTTTTTCTTCATTGGGTTCTGAGTCTAATTAGGCAAATCTGGAAGGAAAGTCACTACACTCTAAGCATACTGCGCTTATCTGTTAGTTTCCTGGAGAAAATCAAAGTTTATCAAGGGGTGGAGGAACCTTGATGAAAACATTTTTTCCGGGCACATCCCAACCAATATAGTTTTTCGATGGTGCGTTCTGTCCCCCGTCGTTTCATCCTTTTCCAATTCATCGTTCTCACCGTTTACTCATAGTTCAAGGTCCCAGTTAACAATGTTTCCTGCAACCAATGTCTATGTGTATGCTTGCACAATTGAGAAAGATCGGATATTTAAACCAGGTTCAGAGATGCAGACGTATCCAGATGCAGAGCAGATACGAAAGCGAAACTCATTGAAAAAAGCGTATGAGTCTGGTGTTTCATCTCAAGAGTCGTAGAATCACATCGATTTACTATTCCTACACTGCATCCTCTCTTTTTCCCTTAAACCCCAGAAGGCTAAAACTGATTGTGTGAATGATCGATCTAGTCTTAGCTGGAACCTTAGGATCATTTTGAAGTAGAGTGGGAAGACGAGCCCTCCACCGAAGTTTTTGGATTCACTTGTGGTCTGCAGCTTTTTGATCTTGCAGATAGAGTCGGCGTATGCTCGAACAACGTTTGTCTAGTATCTGGAGATGATACTGGACATAAAGTCCATCCAGAGAAAAAGCCAGTACGGAGCTTTCATTTGGGAAACAGTGTTCGCCTTCAACTACTGCAGGCAAACATAATGAACCTCTTGAGTCGAGTGAAGTATAATTTTTGCAGTTGCGCCTAGATCTCCCAAGACTTCAACTCCAGTTTCAAGTGCAGGGACGATAGACCAGAGAAGGCTTCAGTACCAACGAAAGGTAATTGCTAACCTTGTCAGTTAAGTTGAGACTCAAGAGAGTGAGACTTTGTTGAAGATGCTTCCATTCAGAAAGTTCCATACTAGGTTGGAGAGTTTGGAGCCCCCAGCTTAGCCCTAAGGAGGTAAAGTTGACGTTGATGTATTTTATGCCACAGAGCTCTATATAGGCTTGCTTCGAATATAGAAGTGTAGCGCCCTACAGGGTATCCTAATCCGAACATGTGATTGTAAATTTCGGCATTTCCATGATGAGAGCTCTATCTACCCAAGCTTTGCGCTTTAAGCTGAAGAATTGGAATGGATGGTTCTGAACAATACAAGGATCTTATAGAGGATAAGACAGTGTCTCGTTTGAAATTAGGTTTGGCCAAATTCCGATCTGCGTACGGAGGAAAAAGGTGACGGAGAATGCACACAAACAAACGTTGCGGCGCAAAACTAGAGCAGCGATGGAAGAGTATCGAGCCAGAAGAAGGGAGGAGAAAAAGATTCTGCGAAGGAAGGAAAGGGCATACGCAGTCTCCCAGCTCAAGTATATCGAGGAGTGCCGCGATCGAAACAACATCCGAATGTTTTATAGAAAAGCCAAACAACTGGCAGTTGGCTTCAGGCCCGGAACGCAAGCTCTTCGAAATAGTGAAGGAAACCTAGTCACCGAAGCACAGGGAATAGTAGATGTTTTTAAGCAGCACTTCCAGCAGCTGCTAAATGGGCATCATGTAGAGAGAGTGCTAGGGGAAGAAGAACACCCGCATTCAGTCAACTAACAAGCAGCCCCCCTCCAAGTATCGAAGAGGTCGGCACAGCTATCAAAAAGCTGAAGAATAACAAGGCTGATGGACTGCCAGCAGAGCTCTTTAAATACGTTGGTGAAGACCAACGAATTTCAAGTCGAGACTCACCATCTTTTCATCGACTTCAAAGCCGCATATGATAGCATTCATCGCCGTGAGCTTTACATGGCGATGGCCGAATTCGGGATCCCGCGCAAACTAATCCAGCTTTGTCGCCTCACGCTGGAAAACACGCGATGCAATGTGCAGTTTGGAAACAGTTCTTCTGAACTATTCCAAACGTGTACCGGATTTCGGCAAGGAAATGCGCTATCATGTGATGTCTTCAATCTAGTGCTGGAACAGACGATATTGATATCATCGGTCGCTCCCAGCGTGCCGTCATAGAGGCTTTTACGGCAATTGAAGAACAGGCGAAAAGAGTCGGTCTTGAGGTAAACGAGGACAAAACAAAGGACATGTTGTCAACAAACAAAGCAGCATCTGTCCACCGCCTAGGACAAAACGTCACTGTTGACAGCAGTTTACCTACCTCGGAGTAAACATCAACTCCACGAATGACACCTTAGTGGAGATCCGACGAAGACTAACCCAAGCAAACTGCTGCTACTTCGGTTTAGCGAAACAACTGGGTTCAAAGCTCTTAACTCGGAAGACAAAATGCGTGCTCTACAAAACACTTATCCTGCCAGCTCTGCTCTACGGTGCCGAGTGTTGGACGATAAGCAGTAAAGCAGAGCAGATTTTGAATACTTTCGAGAGAAAAATTCGTCGTCGAATATTCGGTCCAATATGCGAGGAGGGCGAATGGAGAAGAAGATATAACCGCGAACTCTATGAGCTGTATCAAGATGTGGATGTAGTCCGGAAAGCCAAAACACGTCGACTACACTGGCTCGGCCACATCGAGCGAATGGACAATAATGCTGCAGCTAAGAGGATCTTCGAATCCCAGCCCCCATATTCGAGACGACAAGGAAGACCGAACCTCCGTTTTAAGGACCAGGCTATCGCGGATGCCAGAGCGCTTGGTCTGGAAAACTGGAAGTAGCGTGCCCAGGATAGAAGAGGATGGAAGGCTGCTGTGTCTCAGGCAGGGACCCTCCACGGGTTGGGAGCCCGTTAAGTAAGTAAGTGAATTCCGATGTACGGGGATTGTTAATTTCCCAATCAGTCCTTGGGAGAAAGATTTACTGTAGACCATGCTAAACTCAGTTTTCAGCAAACAACCATTGGAGTCGAGACCCTGTGAACTTGAATCGGGACAAGCTCCGGAATGACTTTGAGAGATGTAGAGGAAGTAGACCGCAAACAGTCTGTCATACAATTGCACTCGATCCAGATTTCTATCCGCAGTGACTTCGGCAATCTTTGTCCACCAAACGATTGCCTAGGCTGGAGTAGGTCTAACTATTACTTTATATAATTTAAGCATCATTTTGAGGCGGAGTCTCTAATTTTTGCGGCAGGCTTCCTGAAGGTTTTAAAGCTATCTGCGTGATCTATTGATGAAGTAGCCCTTGAGAAAGATTCAGGGCAGTTTGTTGTCCAGGATTATCTCAAGATATTCAACTTCTTGCGAGAATTGAATGTATTTTTAAAAAGTATAGAGGAGCGAATGGGAAAGTCTGGTTTCCTCTTCTTGGCAAAAGGCACCGTGTCAGCCCTTTTGGGCTTTACAGTGAAACCCTCGTTGGCATAATCATATAGTGCTTTTTGTAGCACCTCTGAGGTGGAGCCTTAAAACATGCCGTTGTCAAACAGTGCCACATCACTAGCATAATCAATGACTTCAATCGCTCGATTCTTTAAGGACTGTAGGACAGTCTGTTACCTTGTCTTGCTGAAACAAATTCTCATAAGCGATTGGGAAGAGACTGATTCCCTGGTAATGGGCTTAGTATAAAAGGTCTTCTAGACATTATTGAGTTGTCAATATGTACATTGTATGTAAATATGTTGAGCTCCATAAGATTTCAGTAAGTAGAGGTAGGTACTGAGGTCATGCGGCAGATCAGAATATGCATGCCATGCATAGCATGTACTATTCCTAGCTTTCAGGACAATTGAAAAAGCCGGTTTTTTTCTCTAACTTATATCGCCCTTAAGAAACTCCTGTTTAAATTGAAAACTAAAGAAAAACCTTACACTTTTCCGTTGTCAATGTTCCACTCCTCCACTTTAGCCTTCCGACCTCCTTCATACCTTATGTTGTCGACATATTTAGCAACAAACGCTTTAAATCTGCATTTAAACATTCACAGTTTATTCCCTTTATTTTCGTTTTTTTTTTTTGTATTTTTCATTTCAGTTTTTAAGTTCATGTGCATGTACACTTGAAATCATTCCAAGTTATGCTGGCAAGGATAAACTTTTCATTTGCATGTTATGTACCTCTGTCATACACCAACCCACGTCTCTGAACTCTGTGGATGATGCGTTGTCCCTGCATCCGCAGCATTTCTATTTCTTATGAGCACACACACATAAATATGTATACACACACTCAGGGCGAGAGGAAGAAGACATGCAACCACAAAAACAGATTTTATAAATTCCCCTCATGTATTGTGTTTATAATAAAAATAAAAATAAAAGTTTCCACAAAAAAGGAAGAGAAAAAAAAATCCTGTCATTTCGTAGAGTTATTTCCCTCACAGAATTGTATATTCAAATATACTATGCTAGTGTCATCCGTTTCTCCATTTTTTATTTAAACCAATCCAAGGAGATGGAGGCGAAAAAAAAAAACAGAATTGCACGGGAATATGTCCTCGCTGGCAGACATAACAATCGCAATATGATTTTCCATATCCCGAGCCCGATGAATATAAAGGACCTGTGCAGTGCGCGCACCCGAAGCGAAAGAAAAGGGATAATTTTTAAACAGCATTTGCAAATTGAGTTGAAGCCACCGCACACCGCACACTGCACAACCACCGTCGACCGCCAGGACACTGACGGGGCGGACATACTCATTCAGTTTTGGAATAATAGTTTTACTTTTGAATGTTTTTCTTCCTTTTTTTTTGTTATGTGTGAATTTTATTTTAATTTAATTTTTTTTCCATCCTTCATTCGCTTATACTTATAAATTTTTTTTTCTTTGCAAGTGCATTGTATGAGAAAGGATTTAATATACAGAAGTACAAGATAAGGGTTTACGCAAGAGTATAATGGAAGTTCTTCCTTGGTAAAAAAAAAAAAAAAAGTTTTTCTTTCTTGATGGAGAGGAATCTGATTTAAGTTCCTTTATTTGAGTTTTTTTTTTGCAATATACAAAATGAATGTACGAGTAGAAGTACAGGAGGTAAAAATGGAATAAAAATGTGTTTTTAGTTTGATTACATCTGAAGAGGAAGACGAGAGGTGCTGCACTTGTATAGATCTTACGAGATATTGTAGGCTCTTGGAGGATAATATACTGTAATGGAGGGTGGTCCGGAGAAGGGACTTAAACAACTTGATGTATATGTAAAGGAAAACTTTATCCTAAGGCCAGTATTCTAGAATCCCATCGATCCAACCAGCGGAAATCGTTTGACGATATCAATTTGGCGGAGGACTGTCGTCCTAACACCGGCGGAGCTAAAAAAAGCACGAAGGTAAACCATTCAATCTTGATGCACATGGAACTTCTAGAATCTTGATAAAACAAGGATTTCTAAAAGATGGTCTATGTTAATATGGACCACTTTCCCAGAATTTTACATTTCAAAGACGACAAGAGGACAACATCCTTGTGCCTAAACTTTACTTTAAAAACTTTACTTAATGTCCGGTGAACTTGAACAATTAGCGGAGGCCTTAGATTGCAGCAAAGCGAATACATATGTATGTAAAGGGTGTCCAGTAATTCACGCAAAATGTAATTTTCATAGAAAATACAGATTTTTAATTAGAAAGCTTAGATTTTCTTATTGATTCATAGAGTATACAGATTGAGGTTATGTATGAAATAGCACATCGGATAAATGCCCACCACTGGCAAGTACATACGTACTCTTTTGTTGAAATTTTCTATGACCGTTTCGCATAAATGTGGCTGAATTTCATTAATGCACGTCCCACTTTCGTCTTTCAAGGCGTTGATGGTCGTGGGCTTGTTTGCATAGACCTTTGACTTCAAAAAACCCCAAAGAAAAAAGTCCAATGGCGTTAAATCGCAAGATCTAACGCCAATTCCGATCGCAAAAACGGCCGATTACACGATTAGGAAATGACAGTAATTGAATTGTTTCTCTGGCTGTATGGCATGTGGCACCGTCTTGTTGAAACCACATGTTGGTACATCCGTATCTTGTAATTTAGGCACTAAAAACTGGGTTATCATGTCACGATTGTTACTGCCTGACTAGCCGCATTTTCGAAGAAGAATGTTTCGATAATGCCTCCAGCCCAAAATCCGCACCAAACCGTCACGCGTTGCGGATGCATTTGTTTCTCAACAATTACTCGTGGGATTTCTGAACCCTAAATGCGACAATTTTGACGATTAACGAAGCCATCAAGACGAAAATGAGCTTCATCACTGAAGATGATTTTCTTCGAAAAATCAGCACCCACTTGTTGTTGTTCCAAAATCCATTCAACGAACTCTCTTCGCGCTGCATGGTCAGTAGTCTTCAGTTCTTGAGTCAATTGAACTTTGTAAGCATTCAAGTTTCAAGTCTTTCGTGACAATTCGCTGTAGAGAGCTTCTCGAAATGCCCAATTCTTGAATACGGTCCCGAATTGATGTTCCTGGACTGTCAGCAATACTCTCGCGAACGGCTTCGATGTTTTCTGTTGAACGACTTGTGACAGGACACCCAGAGTGTTTAAGATCACTAATTGATCCAGTCTACCTGAATTTTTCAATTATTCTCTTCACAGTTGATGGTTTTAAATCACATTGACGGCCATATTTTGTACGAAAATTGCGGACTGTAGCTGACAAACCTTCATTATTTTTAAAATATTGCTCAACAATGAAAATGCGTTGTTCTTTCGTATAGCGCTCCATTTTTACTAACCCCGAAATGTCAGCTGTCACATTGTTATTTTTTTTCCGTTGGTATCACTGTACTATTAAATGGCGCGAAATTCAAATTTTGCGTGAATTATGGGACACCCTTTATATACATATAATCGCCTTACAGAAAATGCGATGGGATGGACCGGACAAAGGTTGAGAAACATTGAATGTACCATGATGACTTTTATAGAGCGCCCTTAGGCCGGTCTGACCATAACATCATGTCAGCTAAATTCTCGTACTCCGACCACACAGTTAAAGAACAAACTCCCAAAAGAAAAGTATGGCGCTAAGAGAAAGCCAACTGGGACGGCCTTAATAGCTTCTTTAGGAGTTTTAACTGGTCGCTATGCTTCCTCGATAGCGATGTGGATGCCGCCGCTGATATGATCACCGACACGATCCTCTTAGGTATGAATGACTTTATTCCTAACAGAATAAAGAGCATCAAACCTAAGGTAAACTCATGGTTCGACCAGAGCTGTAAAGAGGCTATCAGGTTGAAAGAAGTAAGTTTTCGGTCTTAGACAAGGCCAATCAACTCGCTGCACAATTTGCAGCCAACTCCACGCTGCAAGATAGTGCTTTGTCTGTCCCTGTGCTCGAGAGCGTCGATTTCTCTATGGGACAAGTCCATTTTCGCACTCGCACAGTTGCAGGAGTTCTCAAAGGTCTCAACATACACAAATCCGCTGGTCTAGATGGTATCCCCCCAATAGTTCTGAAGAGGTGTTCTTCTTCGCTGGCAAAACCTCTGCGTAAGCTTTTCTGTCTGTCCTACTCTTCTGGACTCTTTCCGAGAAGATGGAAAACAGCATTTGTCCAGCCTGTCCCTAAAAAAGGCGAATCTTCCTCTCCGACCAATTACCGACCCATTGCACTTACGTCCCTTCTTTCCAAGGTCATGGCAACGCTGATAAATCGTCAGCTTATGAAATATCCTGATTCACGCAAACTCCTCAATGACCGGCAGTATGGTTTTCGGAGCAACAGGTCCACTGGTGATCTGATGGCATATCTCACCGAGAATTGGAACCAATCTCTCCATCACTTCGGCGAAACAAAGATAGTTGCACTTGATATTTAAAAGGCATTTGACAGAGTTTGGCATCAGGCTCTTTTGTCGATAATGCGTGCATATGGCATCGATGAGTCTCTTCTTCAATGGATTAGAAATTACCTTTCGGGGCGTTCAATACAAGTTGTGCTGGACGGCTTCAAGTCTGATATTCACCATATAAATGCTGGTGTCCCCCAGGGCTCAGTTTTGTCTCCGACTCTCTTTCTCATTTTCATAAATGAGCTCTTGTCTGCAACCTCTTATCCAATCCATTCCTTCGCTGATGACAGCACCCTCAGTTTTTCATATTCGTTCCCCAACTCACGTCCCTGCTCTTCGGCCGTAGAAGAGGAATGGCAACGTATGTTAAACTCATTAAATTCCGACCTTGACAGCATAATCAAATGGGGCTCAACTAACAGAGTGGAATTTAATGCATCCAAAACTCAGTGCTGTCTTCTGTCTCTCAAGCGAAACCAAGACCCCCAACCATTATCCATGAATGGTACTTGCATCGCAGAAACCGAAAGACTTGCCAGGTCTCCTGAGTAGGTTGCGAACAAGGTATTATAAGCTATACTGCGCGGACGTTTGAAGCCCTTCGTCAACAACCTGATTGGCCCCTATCAGTGTGGTTTCAGGTCAGGAAAGTTCACAGTCGATCAAATTCTTACACTCCGGCAGATCCTGGAAAAAGCCCAAGAAGTCCAAATCGATACCCACCATCTTTTTACTAATTTTAAGGCCGCATATGACAGCATTTACAGAGACAAATTATACAGAGCCATGTCTAGTTTTGGCATCCCTATCAAACTCGACCGCCTATGCAGGCTGACGATATACATATGTAGAATGCTCACTGAATCCTTTGATGTCAAAAATATATCCACAAGCCAACACCTTTGAAAAGTCTGTGCGGGCTGTCACCAGCACGTTTGGAACTAAATGAGTTTTGCGATAAACAGGGACAGAAAATCAACGAATCGAAAAGAGCTGCACTGTAGTCAGCTTTAATTTCGAGATATTGAGAAACTTTGACTACCTTTAGCAAATCCATTTGACAACAAAACTAGCGTAACATTCAAGCGCAGAATAACTCTTCTGGATCATGTCCACCTAGCAAGTAGCCAGCTATTTAAAAAGCAACTATTTCTTCCTAAGCGGCTGCCCAATTCACGAGTATGTTCAAATGGGCTACGATAAGATTTGGATGTAAATCAGGCTCTTAGTATAAGTGATGTACGGAGTTTGGAGGATTGTGGGCAGAAGGTAACTCGCAACTGTGGTCGCAAATTAAGCCTTCATTAATCCCACCGCCACCTCCATCTGAGCCATCAAGTTGGTGAATAACTACCGACAACAATAACGAGCATATGGCTGTTCTATATTAATCGGCCCACCACCTAGGGTGCTACTAAAATTGATGACTTTATAGCCTAAATCCACTTTACTTCTTTTCAACAAAATTCCAGGTGTCATTCTCCCTAACCGATATCTCAACTCCAACCAACACCTAAGCCAAAGCTACAGCTACAGCTACAGCTCTTTGGAATTCCTTTTCGTCTAAGGCTCCCAATTATTCTTCGACCTCTGCATTTATTCCAATGAATACCTCAAATGAAGCGATCAATTCAACAATTCTGTCATGCCGTCATGGCCCACCCAAAGAAGCAAGCAAACAAACAATATGTCTCTCGATGAAATCCCTTGCCTAATGCCACTGGAAGACAAACGCAAACAAGGTGTAAATGTCTTAAATCATTCAAAGTTCCTTCATTTGAATCGTGTAATCCAATCTAACAAACCGAAGGCGATTCGAATTCCCTTCTTAGCCCCAAAAGGTATACAAAATCCCCGAACCCCCAAACGAATAAAAAGAAAAACTTCCTCCGCCTCCTTGTCTATGTCTCTTCTACATCTTAGAGCTCCTGAATGGATTAAACCCTCAGACTACATTTATAATCAGATTAAAATTTTCCTCTCATCTGATTTTGTACCGAAATACGGGATTGGGGATTGTGATTGGGGCATAAGCGCGCACGCACACACACAACGAAAAGCCCCTCCGCCCCCTTAAACTGGAAGCAAATTGATGGCGAGTGGTCTCGAACCGAGAAAGCGCGTTGTAATCCGGTCTCAACGAATTCATTTGTAATGGACACGTGATGGTGTGAGTCGTATACGACCGACCATTCGAAGTTTCGAATAGATTTCGTGACATAAAAGAATGTTTCAGTCGCGGGCCGTATGTTCATATGTATCTGCGTAAAAATTTGATACACATGTGTGGTGTGGGTATTTAATCTCTTTAGCATGATCCATCCAGATACACACACACAGCCATATAGATGAAGGAATTAAGTCATCCATAAGGATTTTCGTTTCTTTTCTTTCGCTTATCCCCCAATTCGCATCCAATGGCCCCTACCACCGTGCGCTTTATCTAAGAGCACAAAAAAGGTTTCAAGATACAATATCTTAAGACCTAATGAAAGGTTAATCGGTGAACAAGTAGCATTACTGGCATCTGGGTTTTTGTGTTCTATCAGGAGATTTGGTTGGGAAAATCTTTTATCCTTTTCTCTTTTCGGTAGGGGTGAAATTTATTCGAGTGATAGAAGCTAAAAATGTCCTGGATTACATACGGATCCCTCCACGTTACGTTAAACTTACCAACAAATACGCTTTTCTACATCTACTTCAATGTTAAACTCACCTGAAAGGAGAAGACACAAGAAAATTTCAAGATTAGATACTTTTTTTTTTTGTGTTTTTTGTTGGAATTTAACTTTTTATAGGCAATTAATGATTAAAAGAATAAATTTTATCCAAACTAGAGAGAGGCACAATCGGTATTCAAATAATTAATCGGAATCGGTGTAAGGCGGCTGCTACTTTACGGGCGATTTTATGAGGGCCAGACAATGGGCCAGGAATTGGGTGTGAACAGTTGATAGCGAAAGGTAGCTAGACGTGGGGCGATACAAATTTTATGAGATCATGGGAATGTATCTTAAACGAATCTTTGACTTGAAAATCAATGCTTTTTTTTTTTTTTTTTATTGACGTTTCAGTATTAGATCACAGAGACAGAGAAAATACCAATTAACGAGTTAATTTTTATTTCGTAGCTGATTGAGTAAGTAGAACATGACTTTTATAGGCCAAGAGCTGCTGGAGGCAATAAAAAGAAAAAAAAAAAAACGTTTTTCCATGAGACTGGGTTGAGTATTCTGAGATCTACTCAAAGTTAAGTGGGGAATCAAATATTTGATTGTGAAAGACTGTCCGTGGAGCTCATAATTTCATTTTATGGACGTATCGATACAAAGCGTTGGAGATAGTTTTAATGCGAAGGAATTTTAAAGCGTAACCGAGACCGAAGTGGTCCATAATTAAATCAAAAGATACACACGGGAGATTAGGTGAAAGGAGAGATAGGTTCAAAATGCACAGAGGGGAAGCTTGTGTGGCCGTGCAAAGCGGTTTCGATATTATTTTACAAATTTAAGACCGGAATTTATGTCCAAGCAATCGGTGTCATGTTCAATCGTGTCCAACACGGGATCTTTATAGCCGGAAATAGTCTTAACAATTTTTCGTTAACCGTCTTAGCTTTTGAGAGTTTCGAGTTTTACAGGACTTTCTTTCAATCCAAGTCGTCGGTAAGCAATTGTTATTAACTTTAACATCTTCAACTAGTTTTCAATTTGTGCTGCAAACACTCAATGCCGGACAAGTGATGAATGACCGCACTGCCTTTATGTCCTTTATAAATAAGGATTATCAATATTCACGAATAGATTCAAGCCTTCTTGAAAGACCTGGATATCCAGCTGTAGTTTAATCTCTCAAGCTGTTGCAGCGTTTCTAAGGCAGATTAGAGCAAATTGCAGGACATCGGCAAGTATCTACACCCGTTGTTCTCTACTTCAAAGACTAATTTGTTGTGAACTAGATTCAGTAACAAGGGGAAGAGCATACCAAGGCTCAGGAGTACATCGGTACGTCGCTTTAGAGAGCTGCCTACGAAAACAGCATTTATTCCTCGCTTCGGGCATACGTGCTCTATAATACAGGCGATAACTTCAAAAAGGTTTAGCCTACCTAAAGCGTTGATGATCGACTTTGTTGCAACGCTATTGAAAGTCTTCTTCACGCCAAGAAATGCCAACAAAATGGACTCCTAGATTGAAAAGGATTTTTCAGTAGCGAGTTACTATTCAATTAGTGTTTAATGTCGAGATCTACGATCCTCTCGACGGTTTTAGTTATAACGGAAGGCAGGATCCTTGGGAATTGTGTATGAGATTTTGCTTGTTTAAGGTATGAAAATCCCCTTCACCTTGGACCAGATACTTGAGATAGTTTTGAGTTTCATGCGGAATTTCGGAAAACAGGACAGCCTCCGTCTGATGATTTGGAAAGTCACCTGAGGTTTTTTGTGGAAATATACCAATAGGTCCCAGGAATTTGAATATTTCCAAGCTGTTCAAGGCCTTCTTTAAGTTCGTTCTTCTTGCTGCTTAGGTCAGACTCATATAGCATGCACGTTGGTATGGTAATAGGGCCTACATACAGGGCCTAGCTCGTTGCTATAGATGAAAGACTGGAATGGACGTACAGACTATTAAGATGTTCGAAAAGTGGAATTGGATAGCCTCCTCACAGACAGTCTCGCATGCTTGTCAGATGCGGGTGAAGGGTGCGACCGGGAAAAGACCCTTTCTCTGTAATCGATCGTCAGAAGTCCAACGCACTAACCACTGCGCTACGGTGCCTAGTTGGAGATACCTGGGTTATCTCAATTTGCTTTCTAACCGCTCCCGATAGAAGATTAGAAACGTGTTTTATTTCCAGTGCCGAATCATAAAAAAATCGAAAAACGCACTTAATTAACAAACTGAAGAAGCGGCGAAGAAATCTGATAGTAGCTCTACGACAAGAGAAAGATCTGATTAGTGGTCACAGCATGCATCAACATCCGTTGAAAAATTGGTTTTGATTTGCCTAGTTTCGGGTGAGGAACAGCGGAACATTATTCCCCCGTTTTAAGGCACATATCATTTTCCCACGATACCGCCTGACAATTCTGACAGAGAATGTCCTGGATACTTATGAGGCGACCGACGTTTCCTCGAATCTAGTCCGAAAATAGCATGCGAAATGGGAAACGAAAGCTTTACCCTAATACATTCTATGACTCGTTAGCAGACTCTGCCGGGATTTCAGCAAGGTTTGAAAGATGGTTTCGGTTTTCAAGTGTATTCTTGTATTGAGCCAAGCTTTGGAATAAGTCTGACAGCTGGTTTGAAACCGCAAGTATTACATAAGACTGCTCTGGATACATAGAAGGCTGCACATGCTTTGTCAATGTGGCCATCGATGTTCCCCTTCCAATATGGTTTGAATTCAAAAATTACCCACTTGAAGGTTTAATTCAACTTCTTCGATTTGTGGGGGTTTAGATGCATGCTGGCTGTCTTTAAAGAAAGGCATCAGATACTGACTGAAAATTAAACAAGTAGTAGCAGATCTTTCTCATAGAACTGAAAGGAATCTCAGGTATTTCCCTTTTGACTTCCTTCCTGCTGCTAAGTTTAGCTACATATATAGGCTCTAACCCCATTCACACACTATAGGGGCTAAGGCCTTAACATGAACATATTAGCACAGACTACATTTAAAGTCCTATATGTTCAGCGCTTGTTTCATTAATCAGGTTGTCCCCTAATGAAGGGTTTCAATGAAGCCTTATCACCTTAACTTTTTATACAACCTCGAGCACTTTGTTAACTAATTCCACTAGTTAACGCAGTTGCTTTAAATAGTCTGCCCTATCTGTTAAGAAAACTCGTAGGTTTGAGCACTCTCAACGGCAATCCCACTTCCAATATCCCTCCTCCAGGCCTTCTAGTTGAATTCTACACACACAGAAGTTATATCCTTCCACATGTCAAAGGCAACATCTTGCAGAACTTCTTCGTGCATAACCCTACGTGTATTTCCTTTGTAAACATCGTAAAGCCTTTTGATGAAAACATTCGCTTAGTCGCCCCATTTTCGTATTTTAAACATCGGATCAAGTGGAGCGACGCACCCTTAGGGAAGACGCGTATACCTATAAATGCGACTTGTTTTACACACAGAAACAGGCGAAACCGATTACGCCGTGCAGGCCTAATGAGTGATATGGCTTTCCTTTCAGGTAAGCAAAGGTTATTGCTCCCGCATTCAAGTGCAGTTTGTCGGCATCAATAAACCCCACAGATCAGGCAGTTCTTATTAAGAAATACAAACGAAATTAGGTGGCACCGTTGAGACATGTTAGCTGCTGCCTCAAAGAACACCGAGAGTACGAGTATACACAACTAGTCTTCAACTGACGTCAAAGTCAAAGCCTCAAAGGAAAGAAAAAAAAAAAACTTACTTAGCAAACACTTGAACGTGGTAAATCATAAAATATTGCTGCGGCTTTTGTGGGGTTGGGGGCGTATGTGGAACCATTTGTTTTGCTTTCTTTCATTTTGCTGGATCCCTTCCTCTCTACCATCCCCATTCCCCTCTGTCATTGTGTATCCATAATTCTTGTTATCAGAATATGCAAATTAGATTGGCATCAGTGACGATGTCGGCGGTAGTGATGGTTATGGGCGGTTGTACGGAGAGTGGCGGGCACAATTTCTGGTGGCAGCGGCATGGCACAACCGAAACCCCCTCTTTTGAAGGGTGACGGTGAGAGTGCAATTTCACGAGCATCATATACAATTGATGCCACGGGCCAACAGTACAACACACACTCACTATACAAAGTGGAAAAACAAAATAATATTTCCCACCCTCCTCCACCCCCACAGGCATTATTTTGAACATGGCAAGGCGTTGTAGGCATCAGTGGCGGCGGCGACGACGACGGTCGCGAAGCCGAAAAGAAGAACAACAGAATTTCGGTACAATACCCGTAGATACTCGTACATCTATCTAGATATTTAAATAATTCAGCGTACAGTTCTTGTGTATTGCAGGATACACACAACACAGTTTTGAGGAGGCATGCCACGTAGAGATTTAAACTCAAATACTTTCGTTTTAGGGTGTGGGGGTTTGGTGGCATGATGAGTTCACCGCGACGACCAGCGAGCGAATAGGATATTGTTTGGTGGAGCGCGCGGCAGAAGCGCCACCAACAGAAAGGGTTCTCCGACAGAGTGTAAATCGAAATTCTTCCCCATGGCTAGAATACAAATAACAAATTCACCTCTACACCCATCTCATGTGAGATGGGTTTTTAACAACACATGTGTTTTGCGAGCGCTTTGTTTGCGCGTGAAAGGAATTTTCGGGACCGTGGTGCCATTGTTACCATACACGGGGCTAGCAATGTTGTTAAAATATTCAATTTGGTCAGGTGTTTGTCGGGGTGGTTATTTTCCTTTTTTGTCTTTTCGTTCTTGGAATCCTACACCAAGGCAAGGCTGCTGGGAGAGGTGAAACTTATTCCTTTTATTTGTTTTTTGTTGGTTTGGTTTTGCTGCCTCCCTCGGTATTGACTGAGTGGATTTTTGAAAGTAAACGCCGAGTTCGCCTGGGATTAGATATGAATGAATGGAAACGCCAAAGTGGGAAGAGTTTTTAACGCACGAACAATTGGTAACCTAGATGAGAGAATACATTGAAAATGAAAGGTTACTTTGTATAGGCCTTCGAAAGCTTAAGAAGTGAACCAGTTGGAGAATATCTCATATTTCTAGTGAGCCACTTCCCTTAAACACAGGTATTTGTGTGTGAGGGTATAAAGAGCAGATTCTATGAGGGTATTGCTCAAATGTGAAACAATGACTGTTTGGCCCTAGGACTACATATTTTTTTAAGCTAAGCTAAAAAAGGTTGGTAACAACCCATAATAATTGAGTGACAGCAAACTCGAACCGACCATTTTCAACTCTAAAAAGCCTTACGAGGTTTTTCAAATATAAATTGAAATCATCCAGTAAAATAGTAATTTACTACATTTTAAGCATCAGCAGGTTCTTGGGCTGGAGCACTTTGTTTGGTTAAGAAACCTTGTGGGTTTAACTATGGAACGTCTGTCTTCCTTATTTGGTAATGCCACATAATTCTGTGAACCGAAACCCATGTGTTTCCTTCCCTTCTAGTGCTAATATCCTCAGGTCTTCTCATAGATATAGAAAACAAGATTGTCCAGGAAAATGGTGGAAAAGGTTGTTGTATCGAGTAAATTTCCCAAATTTGGCATAAAGGAAGATTATTACTAGCATCAGGCCGTTCTCAAGGCAATGTTCTGTTCTCTTGTTCAACTAAGTGTCCACCAGAGAAGCGTGTTTGACAATGAAACGTCTATTTCTATAGGCTAGTCTTCCAGCATAGACATGAGGTTTTTGATAAGTGTTAATACTCCATTGGATTCCAATACTTTGCATCTGTAAAACTCTTAGAAGAATGCCAC
The DNA here is from genome assembly GCA_946965025.1 of Blera fallax. Lineage (NCBI taxonomy): Eukaryota > Metazoa > Arthropoda > Insecta > Diptera > Syrphidae > Blera > Blera fallax. Next base: position 15,105,176 of record OX337244.1, read on the forward strand.
TGATTACCACAATAAAAAGTAGTGGAGATAGTATGCAGCCTTGTCGGACACGGTGTCAACTCTTAAAAATCAAAGATAGCACACCTCTTCGAAGCATGAGACATTTTGTGTCGTCGTAACTGGAGTTAACAAAAGCCATAAGTTTGTCCCAAGTGTCATCGTTTCAGTCTACGAACTATAACTTTCAATATAAGTGAGTACGTTTAGGGTGCCCACAAACATTAAAGATAACTTGCATACATACGCATGTACCTGTCATTCTTTTCGCTAAATTTCGACACGAAATTGTAGAGAGGAGAAACTATTTCCGGATTTTCGACTTAATGCCAAACACACTTTGCTTTGACAGAAGGTTTGAGATTGGAATTTCGATCCAAAATTCCTAGACTACGGGTGATTGTATCAAAAATGGATTCTGCGGGTGCTGGAATTTATGGGTTTAACCATAAGTTCTATAAGCCACTTGGAAAATGTCCAAAGGAGTACAAGACGATACTTCGAGCTATCGAAACATGCGACAATATTCGTGTATAAAGGGCGCTGTTAAGAGGAACCGAAAGGGTTCTTCACCAATGTATCTTGAGCCTGTCCTTACAATAATTACAAGCGGCGGAAAATATATTGGCAGAACTGCCACTTCCGTTCGTACGAAAAGCATGGGAGTGAGCGTTTCCTGCACGAATGAAAAAAAGGGATGATCACAAAGCTTCCGAGAAAGGATAACTTGATGAAATGTGGTAACTTGAGAGGTTTATGTGGGCGCCGTGGCTCAAGTGGTTAGTGCGTTGGATCGCTGAGCGGGAGGTTCGACGTTAGAATCCCAGAGAACACCAAAAAGTTTTTCTCGGTCCCACCTCTCGCGAATGTCTGACAAACGTCCGAGAGTAATAACTGTCATGAGGAAGCTTCTAAAAATGTGCCTTTCGGATATGGCACTAAACTGTAGGTCCCTTCCATTTGTGTGAGAAATAGAACACGCACAACACGAATGGTCGCGAGAAGCTAGGCCCTGGACCATATATGTACGTCTGTTGCGCCAATTATTTGTATTTGTATTTGGAGAGGTTTATGTGTGTACAAGTCTCTGCCTCATGTGCTCTTCATCGACTTTTAGAAGGCGTTCAACGGCTTGAAGCGAATTTTCTGGTCTGGGTGTTCCTGCATCAACCACGTAAATACTTTACGGATCATTATAGAGTAAGATTTCGAGTACAGGTCTCTACCCCATCTGCTGTTCGGTGACTTTGAATAGGCTTTTGACAGCTTGAATCGTAATGCTGTTTGGTTAGCCTTACGCAGGAGAGAACTTATAGCTTAAACAAATGCTATCTGTGAGAGGGTTAAGTATCAGGTCTTTCACAATGGTAAGATGAGGACTTTGAAGTTCAAATCGGACTACGGCAGAGGTGCAAACTTCTTTGTAGTCATACGCGATGTACTTCGCAACTGACTGAAGGAAACCATTCACATCTGCACTACGCTGACGATATTTGCTAACTCTCACAGCGAATAATGAACCAATATTAAATGGCCCATTATCTGAAAATCAAGGCAAGCAAATTGGGTATAAGCACTTCAAAGTCCAACGCTCAACTCAACATTGCTGGACAACAGGTCGAGAAATTAAACGACTTTCTTTACTTAGGAAGCAGCACCGAAATTTAATTTAATTTTGGTGGGGGCGACAGTCTCCATTTATTTGGCTTAATACAAGCTACAACTAACTTAAAAACTACGTCTTAAAGCTAAGGATAATGGTTGAGGAGATCAGGTTTGAGACTGGGAGCGCTGCGATTGAAATCGAAATGGGTGAGGTTTGAGTTAACCTTTCGCAGCATACGGGAAATTGGTTCACTGGAGCCATAGAAGGTGCGATGGGCTGGTAGATAGAACAGCCGAGTGCATCGTAAGTTACGTGGTTAGTATTGAAGATAATTGAGTTGTAAAGAGATTGGCAATCAATAGAGCCAGAGGGAAGTCGATGAATGAAAAGAATGTCTGCCACATCTCTGCGTTTCTCGAGGGAATTCAAGTTGATAAGGTTGAGTCGGTTTCGATAGGGAGGCAGGATAACTGGGTCGTTCCAAGAAAGACCTCGAAAGGCAAAAGGAAGAAAACGACGTTGAATGTTCTCGATTCTAGACACTTGCACTTGATGAAAGGGGCACCACGCTTGACCCGCATATTCAAGGAGAGGGCGAACAAAGGTAATGTAGAGGGATCTAGTCACGTAAGGGTCGGAGAATTCCTTGGACCACCGTTTGATAAAGCAAAGTGAGGAGATAGCTTTAACAATTACCTCATCAATATGGAAACGGAAATTTAATTCCCTATCGTACAATATTCCAAGGTCACGTAGGGATTGAACAATGGATATAGGCCGACCATGAAGAAAATAAAGGCGGGCAGGGGACACGTGGTGTTTCCGTGATAAAGTAATAGATTGGCATTTGGTGATATTGAACTCTAAGCAATTTTTAGAGCACCAGTTCGAGAAACTATCCAGGTCTTGTTGGAGGAGACAGTAGCCTTGGTGTGAGGAGATGGCTTTGAAAAATTTGGTATCATCCGCAAAGAGAGAAAGGGAGAAGTGTTTTATGATCCTATCAACATCGTTAATAGTTAGAATTAAGAAGAGAGGACCAAGATGGCTCCCTTGTGGAACACCAAAAGTGGCCAAGAAAACGGCTGATAGCACAGATCTAAAGCGAACACTATAAAAACGATTTTCAAGGTAGGACGATAACAATATGGGACGAAACCGAGGGCAGACAATTTGAAAAGAGTTAGGTTATGAGACATCTTATCAAAATCTTTGCTAAAATCAGTTGCAATAACGTCGACTTCTTTGCCATTCTCTAAGGCTGTGAGGGCAAAAGACACGAATTCGACGAGATTTGTCGTAGTTGGTCTACCTTTCAGAAAGCCATGTTGATTAGGGGAAATGAGAGATTTGCACTGAAAGCTTAAAGCTTCGTACTGCTGAAATGAAATGTGCTCAGCAGTATACGCTGGCCAAAGATCTATTTTTTATTCTTAGATTAATCACTGAAACTGGATTAGAGAGGGTGGTCTAGAGTGGACTCTTTAAACCGAGTCTAAATCTGAGCGAAGGAAACATAATGTGAGGTAAGTTCTAATGGCAGAACCAATCTCTCCAATGTTTGTAGACATTGTAGTTGTTTGGACAAAGTGAGACAATCTTCTCAGGAAAGTTCTTTTTTTTCACTCCTATAACTGCTTCTGAGCTCTTAAAAATTATTGGTTAATTGAAAAATTCAAACTCTCGAGGTATTGATGGCGTATCAAATCATACGATAAAAAGTATTGCATGCTTTATAGTCGATATCCTAGCTCATATATTCAATAAAAGTATTTTATCTGGGGAGTTTCCTGAAGCACTAAAATGTGCGGATATCATGCCACTTTTTAAAAAAGGGGCTGCTGACGATATAAGCAATTATAGACCCATTTCACTCCTTCCTTCTTTCAGCAAAATTTTTAAAAAAGCAGTAAAAAAGAGAGTAGTATTATTTTTACATAATACTAACTTTTTCAGTTCAGCTCAATACGGATTTCAGAAAGGAAAATCTACGGAAAATGCTCTTTTACATTTTTGTTCGCAAATACTTAATAACCTAGATAGAAAAAAGTTGACGGCTGGGTTATTTGTCGATATAACTAAAGCATTTGATATGGTGGACCATGAAATTTTGCTGAGAAAGATTGAGGTTTCATGTTAAACTGGTTCAGATCTTACCTGATTAACAGACCCCAAAGAGTTAAGATTGATGAGATCAGAAGTGAAACAAAGTTTATTAATCTGGGAGTTCCCCAAGGATCTGTTTTGGGACCCATTCTGTTTTTAATGTACTCTGTAACTCTCTATTTAAACTAAGTTTCAAAGGTACTCTTACTACTTTTGCAGATGATGTCGGTTGTGCTCGTGGCTCAGACAGTCTTTTAAATCTAGTTTCTGATATAAATTATGATTTGAATTTATTAAGAATATGGTTTGCAGAACACAATTTGGTAATTAGTTCCAAAACAAAAATTATGTTTTTCAATTTTTCAGCTCAAAGTAGTTTTGATGCGGATTTTTTCTACCATGCACCTGAATGCCAAAAGTTTAAACTGTCGAGCTGCTCTTGTAACTCCAGTTTTCCTTCAAACACTTTTTGGAGCAGTCTAGACTGCAACGATGAGTTTAAATATTTGGGGATCATCATTGACTCTAGGATGTGTTTTGCTAACCAATGCATTGAGACAATATTTACGTGCTACGCTCAGAAATTTTTTCTATTTGCGTAACGTTTGCTCTTCAAATCTCTTAAAGATAATTTATTATGGAATCTTTGACTCCAAATTGCAGTATGGAATTTGTTGCTGGGGAGGTGTTTCTTTCAATAAAATTGAGCCGATACTTATATTACAAAAACATATTTTAAGAAAAATTTCCAGAAAAAATCGTATGCATCATAGTTTTCCTTTATTTCAAAAATTGAAAATTCTTCCTGTACGTCATTTGTACTGTTTTAAGGTCTATAGGTATTTTTCAAAAGATCAGGAAATTTAAATTTTAGAGTACTTGATAATTACAATTTGCGTGGTAATGTCATGAATCTTATCCCTGTGCCAAATTTTAGAACAACAGCCTTTCGCAATTCTTACACTGTGGTTTCATGTAGTTTATTTAACAAGCTTCCTTATTCAATCAGGGCCCAGATCACGTAATTTCTGACGATATCGTTTCGACGATAGTTTTCGCGCCTGAAAGAAGACTCTGAAATTAAGGAAATTTTCCGTACGGAAAATGCTCGCACATGTAGCATTTTCTACAAATAAGTTTCCTTCATTTCAAAGTCTTCTTTCAGGCGCGAAAACTATCGTCGAAACGATATCGTCAGAAGTTACGTGATCTGGGCCCAGGATACTACCGGCATTAGATATGTAAGTTGTGCAGTTTTTGAGTTAAAATCTTCACGCCTCTCAGAAAAGATTAATTTAACTTTAAATTTTCTCTATCACAGGATATCTGCTTTGCTTTAAGTAAATCCCAGGGATTAAGGTAAATGAACGCATGATATCTTTAGCAAAACACTCATCCTTTGTGGTTGCATTTATGTATGTATAATCCTTAAAATACCCACTTTCATTAATGACTTTGTGCGATGAGCTTCTCTCATTATTCACAAATGGAGGCGCATGTTTGGTTCACCACCTAATTACAGTTTTCTTCTTGAATAATCCTCTATTTCAAAAGTCAAAACTAAACCGCAAATGCGTCCTTCAACCTTACCCCTACTATGTACATATGTATGTGTGTACATAGCCCCACAAAAGCACACACAAATTATAGTGAAGGAAGCATGTTACTCAGACTCCCTGCAGCAGCGTGTCCACCCAATAATTATAAATTAATAATTACGTTGTACGGAACAAAGAAAACATGTGCAAACGAGCGTCAAATACACGCAACAAGATTTTCATTTTCCCAATGTTTTATAATTTTCAATTTTTTTTTCATTTTTTTTTTTTTTTTTTTTTGCAGAATTTTGTTTATTTCGTGAAAATTGCCAACAACAAGGCCACAGAAACGAATTACAAATTAATTCCACACTTGATACGCGCGGTAAATCGCACGATAACACGTTCCTGTGTAATTCCCTTCGTCGAACGAGCACACACAACAAGGATTGCCTGATTTTAATGTGCAATCAAATGAAAGCGCAGTACAAAGGAAGTTTTTTTTTTTTTAGGATTTAAAACCACCCTCTGACGCCCTTTCACCCCTTCTATCAGTGGTTTCGTTGGCATGCAAACTAGAAAAAAAGAAAACCGCCGACAAACCAGCCCTGCAGTGAAATAAGGATATCACATTTCCAATTCCCTGAACTCTTATGGGCGACCGCGAATGCTGCTACTTGCAGCTCGACTTAAGCTGCAGGTAAACGAGGGTCGTAGGGCGCCCGTCGAAGGGTGGAGGGTGAATTATGTGTGCTCACCGAATATGCATCATATTTTTTTATGTTTTTAATTTTTTTTAGTTCTGTTTCTAACAGGAAACATAAAAACGAATACGAAAATGAATGCAATCGCACGCTTTTGCATAAATAAAAATCACATATGTATATACCCCGCACAAACAAATAAATGCAAACCGGGAAAAACCGTGCAAGATACACTCCACAGGATATGAAAAAAAAGAACACGGAAAAGTATATATCCGGTGTTTGTTTTACTCCAGTTGGGAAGGTGTGTGTGTGTACATAGTTGCGTCGGGGCGGGAGAGCGTCTAACACTCATCCCCTCAGGGGCGGGGGACGCAGGCGGCGATGGCGGCATATAAATCAAATCAGATTGAGCTTATTAAAACCACACTTCAATTTCATATTTACATATTTAAATGAAGTTGCACAATCCAATTCCGGCACAAGCGTCAAACAATATTCCTCCGGTACGCAGGATGATGGGAAATTGATTGAGGGGCGAGGGCTTGACGACATTGTTTTGTCACCCGGAGGGAGGAGGTGAAAATCGAGGTCCTGGTAGGGTGTCGTTTGAAGTTAATTTTGCACGTGAAATGCGATTTTTTTTTCTTTGTAATTTATCTCCGTGTAAACCTGAGAGGATAACTAAAAATTCATCAAACGAACCGCATGGTAATGAATTTTCAGACAATTTTTTATGGATAAGACCTTTTGGGGTTAGCTAAGGTCAGAGGTGCTATATTCGTTACTTATTCACCACTGCCTGTGCGTCATCGGAATTCTGAGACGGATTTCAACTGTCCCCAGCTCATTCATTCTGCACCACGGTTGCCCAGGCCGATCTTTTGTTGTACCTGACTGTGTTACCGCGTTCCACTGTATGGCGTAACTCGTAATGGAATTGTCTTTGCTTCTCAAAGCGTAGCCGAAGCATGCCCACTTTCTTCTCCGAATAGTTAATGACAGCCCATATAAAACCAAGAGCTTAGCTTCTCCTAACCAATCGTGTTTTATTTTTCGCACGAATGAGGGGGCCTACGTTCAATGCCATATCTGGAAGGCATTGGCTCTTGGATTATAACGTCGAACCTTGGGCGAAATAGCCAAACACACTAAATTAATTAAGCCCTGTGTCCCGTCCCGCTCTTTCCCTTCCTGTATTCGTCCGTGTCGTGTTAACGGACTCCATTGCATGGCTTTTCTGGCGATACAATTTTCGTCCTTATGTAGGCTGTGACGAATTCTCTCCCATTTTCCCTGGCCTACTTTCTCATAAAGCCATTCGTTTGAGGTACATTTTAGGCAGCACACTCTCTGCTGCTTTATTGTGACATTGACGGTCACTTTTCGGGTACAGAAGCTATATAAAGCATCGATTCCACGTTAGAGCGGAATAGCTTAGGGTTTGAACGTATTTTTCACAACATACCGAAGACTCCCTAAACTTAGGACATGCCCTACAATGCTGATACGTGTTGCTTATGAATTCGAGAGGAGCCTAAGGATTTTAGTTTCGCGGAGTTAATCTTCAGTTTTACTAAGTTCGGGTTTGCCACCGACTCAGAGCTGCTTAGTGCAGGGCTAGTTTCTATGGGATTGTCGGCAAACATTATCAAGTTAATCGAGATATTTGAGATTGGTTGTAAGACTCCATTGAATTCCTACACTTCTTGTTAGAGTAGTGGTGATAGTACGTAACCTTGCAGAGCGCCACTTTGCATTTAAAAATTTTCCGACAACATTCCTTCTAATTTCGCTGTCCTTTTTCACTTATGGAAGCGGAAAGTCTGTAGGTACTGTGGGCGAAACCGTATCGAGCTCCGCGGGAAGACCGTCGAGGCCTGAAGCATGCTGCCAATAGGGTCTGCCCCCATCTGTGATAAAAATATGCGTTTGAGATCAAGCTCAAGGCATCTGTTCACCAAGGTTTTGTAGATTACGAGGGATAATGGTGCCCACATTCCGACTACATTTAAATTCTCAGTCTTACTGGCAACCCGTCAACAACACAGATAAACTGGACAATAGATCAAGAGAGCACACGAAATTTGGTTCCTTGGAGGTATTGGTTCAATTGGCGGTGACATCAAATTGGACGTACTTACATAAGAAGCAAAGCCTGCGTCCTTAGATGTGAAAACGCAGTGCAATAAGCTGAACACTTAGCTGTGACTTGGAGTTATACCTCTGCAGGTCCTTGTACCAATGTCATAAGGAAACATACAAACGACTATGATTTGATTACAACCCTTTAAGGTATGCAATGGTACCCAGTTAAGGAAGACGGCAAAAGAGCACGTCGTCCAAGAAAAACTTGACGTAAGGGGGTGGAAGAGGGACCTCGCAAATTAGCTAAGAGCTAGTTGGACCTGAGACATATGATCATATGATATGGAGTTGTGCACCATCTACAGTGGTAGATACGTGAATTGAGACCCATAATAGTACGGAGAACGTAACTAATAAAGTAAACATCCTGAACCTGGAATTGCAGCTATCGTGATGGCTAATGACTTGAGAAGTACTCCAAATGTGTTGTGCGTGTCGCGTTGTTGGCTGAAAAGGAACTAAAGTATAGAGAATTACTTACTTCACGTGGCGCTACAGTCCGAGGTGGACCTGGGCCTCAACCAACAAGCGTCTCCAGCCAGCTCGATCTTTAGCCAGCTGCCTCCAGTTTCGCACGCTCAGTTGGTTGAGGTCCCCTTCCACCTGCGTGCGCCACCTGAGTCGCGGTTTTCCTTTACTGCGCCGTCCCTCGGGAATGGATTCGAAGATTTTTCGGGCCGGAGCATTTGTAGTTGGACTTGGACCAGCCATCTCAGTAGTTGGACCTTCACTCTTCTGACCAAGTCGATGTCGCTGAACAGTCCATAAAATTCGCTGTTGTATCTCCTCCTCCATTCACCGTCAATGCAGACGGGACCAAAAATCACCCGAAGAATTTTCCTCTCGAAGCAGCCCAGAGCGACCTCATCCGCTTTTGACAGGGTCCATGCCGCCTCTGCGCCATAGAGTAGGACTGGGATGATTAAGGTCTTGTATAGGGTCACTTTAGTTGCTCGAGAGAGGGCTTTGCTCTTCAATTGCCTTCTTAGCCCAAAGAAGCAGCGATTGGCAAGAGTTATTCTTCGTTTGATCTCAGCGCTGATGTCATTTTCTGAGCTCATAGCGGAGCCTAGGTAGATAAAGTCCCTAACTACCTCGAAGTTATATCTGTCTATAGTAACGTTCTTTCCGAGACGTGGATGTTGGTTGTCCTTCCTTGTTGACAGCATATACTTAGTCTTGCCCTCATTAACCGCTAAACCCATCTTCGCCGCTTCCGCCTCAATACTCACGAACGCTCCACTAACATCACGCTGTGTTCTTCCGATTATGTCAATATCGTCGGCGTATGCGAGTAATTGGACGGACTTTTGAAAGATTGTGCCTCTGGTGTTGGCGCGTGAGTTTTGCACAATTCTTTCAAGAACGATGTTAAAGAAGTCGCATGACAGCGCGTCCCCTTGTCTAAATCCTTTTTTGACATCGAAGGTCTCGGGAAAGTCTTTACCGACCTTGATGGAGCAGCGTGCATTCTCCATTGTCATCCTGCACAAACGGACGAGTTTGGCAACGATGCCAAAACTAGACATTGCTTTATATAGCTCGTCTCTATAAATGCTGTCATACGCGGCCTTAAAATCGATGTAAAGGTGGTGTGTATCGATTTGAAGTTTCTGGGTTTTTTCCAAGATCTGCCGCAATGTGAATATTTGGTGGATGGTGGACTTTCCTGGCCTAAAACCACACTGATATGGACCGATCAGGTTGTTGACGAACGGTTTCAGGCGTTCACAGTACGGCAAATAAGATTTTATATGCGATGTTAAGAAGACTGATGCCTCTGTAGTTGGCGCAGTTCAGAGGGTCTCCTTTTTTGAGGATCGGGCAAACAATGCTAAGGTTCCATTCATCGGGCATACTTCCATCCGACCATATTTTACAGATGAGTTGGTGCATGCTCCTTGCCAAGTCATCCCCGGCTGCTTTGAATAGCTCGGCACTCAGACCATCAGCTCCAGCAGCTTTATTGGATTTCAGCTTAGATATCGCTCTCTTAACCTCATCCAGGTCGGAGGGACGGAAATGTTGGTTATCATCGTCCAGATTGAATGGTTCGTTCAGCCTGACAGCGGAATTTTGGTCGTCGTCGCCGTTAAACAGTCTGTAGAAATGTTTCTTCCATATCCTCAGCATCGACTGCGTTTCCACTACGATGTTCCCTTGATCGTCCTTGCAGGCTTCGGTTCGGGCCTTATAATTGGTATAGAGAATACCAACACAATCTAGCTAAAAAGACAAACCATACCTACAAGTTGTGGATGCAATTTTTGAACTGTTGCGGCCAGTCAGCGATATTGGAAAATTTTATTTTGCCAATCCCGGAACTTTATTTTCCCCACAGCTGGTTGTTGTTTATTTATTCCCATTAGAGACGCCGTCTTTCGTTAGATACACCAGACTCACTGGTGTATCACTACCTCATTAAACATTTATTTTCCAGTACTCATTACACGGTCTGCTATCCACTGAACACCGAATTTTCAAGGTCCAGAGTTCTCTCAGACCAGCATCTCTATAAATCCTCATCTTAATGCCACGAAGTAAAAATAAATCAAAGTGAAACTATAAAAGTATCTACACCAAGTGAAAACAATCTCCGGTGTCTGCATTACAAATGTTTTAATATTTTCTGTTCACCCCAACCCCCATATGCCAATTTGGCAAGGATTCAATTGTATTTTCAGCTGGTGCTGCCTGCGTATTTTGGCAGCAAAATACATTTTTATTTCGTATGCAGAATAGGGGAGGTAGTTACAATGCCAGGCTCCCTCAGATGCAGAAGAAACGGGTAAATAAAAAATACAAAGAAAAAACGATCTATAATAAAAGTTATTTGTCTGGGATTGAAATTTTATGATAAACTTAATTTTGCATAACGTCTGGCAGCCCCTTGATGAATGGCTTACTGCTAGGGGGTTGCTTTTACAATTCAATCTGTGCCTCTCGCCCGTGTTTAACTCGAACACCGAAGAAAATATGTATCTTTTCCGTTTTTTTGTTAAGGAAAATGTTCGAAATTAAAAATTCTTCCGTTTGCTATGTGTGTGTGTGTACGTGCGTGAAAACTAGCATCAGCTTCAATTTCAAATAGCATCAAAACAGCGGGAAAAACACAGCGCGAGAACGAAAAGAAACACAATGAATGTATCTGCAAGATTGTTATCTGCATGGACTACTATCTATACAAAAAGTATTTCGTTCTTTTTTTTTAACAGCAAAAAGAAAACGATATCCCAAGTCGAGTATCAGCCCCCCCTGCTTTCGAACAGGGGTTACAATGGTAATCTTTGTTTTCTGTTATTCATTTCACAAAGTGAAATCCCAATATGGTGAGTTGTACGTTTTTGTATGCCAGGCAGCCAGCCAACCAGCCAGGCAGGCAACCCTACTCGGGGGTTAATTTCATCATACAGCTCTCAAGTGGTGAATGGGTGCGAGTGGAGCGCCGCCACCGCTGTCTGTCCTTCATTCAATGCAATAACAATCTTTGGAATCTCTACTCTCTACAATGCCATCGTTCCCGTTCGAGAATTCGAGCCGGAGGATTCTCTCTGCCAATACTTCGTATTTTCTTTTTCTTTTTTTCGTTCCTTTTTCCATTCTATTTTGCATATCATTTGGAATCTCTACACCACACCCACCCACGTCAGGCCGAATTGAATATATACCGTTCGTCGTGGGTCGCCTGCGTTGTATTATTATAACAAGTGAGTTGGCAGCTCACACTCCGCAACAAACAGTACAAAATGTATCTATGCGTTGTCGTTGCTACAATACCTAGGTTGCAATTCAATCATCGTGCCAGTTCTGATGATATTGATGCTGCCCGGGGTAACGAAACGCATCATGAACAGAGTCGAGGATGTAGAAGAACATCAGTAACAGTTATTTGGCTGCTCTATGCAATTGGAAGTGGCGGAGGGTGAAGCCATTGAAACCAACCAATATTATGGACTTTTAAGGTAGATATTGAGGCAGGGGTGGAAGAAAACACCGGAATGCTGCTGCTGATATTGAGAAGTCTGCTGAAATTGGATAACAATGGATTTTGGGGGCTTGAAGCCTGTTTTATGTTGCCTGCATACATAGCCAGGCACAGAGAGCTGCAAATATTTGTGTGTTTACCGAAATACAATAATAAGTGATTGATGGTAAGGATTCATGAAATGGATTTCAGGATTTTGTTATTAAAGGATTTATAACCTTGTCATTTGAGGACATGAAAAGAGGTTCCAAGTTTTAGCTCTAGGTGCTGGCTGTCACAAGTTGAAGAGAATTCAGATCTATGGTAAGTAGAGGTGGTTGTTTCAGAGCCCCACGCTGGTTGGGTGAGGCTGAAGTAGCTACCAGATCGCCAACACACTTTGATCAAAGATATGTCGATTGTGATACTGCATGGATCATGGGAAAATGTTCCTAAAAACTCGGTAAAGTTAAACCAATGTGAGCTTCTTATGAAGCGTTAGAGGCTCCTAAGATCGTGGAAATAGAAAGCTCATAAGTGAAGCTTCCTTCTGTGGGAAACAGCTGGCAGGTACCAAGAAGGTGATGAATGGTATCTTCTTTTTCTTCGTCCATGCATCGTCGAAAGTCGTTCGAATATACGCCAAGTCTTGTGGCATACTTGTCTATTACACAGTGCCCAGTGATGACACCTTTTGTAGCGCCAATATGCAATCTGTTGAGAGAATTCTTAGAGCTTTTTGAATCCAGCCTTGGCCAACTCTGCTTTGTCGCTAGACATATTACATCACTTGTCCACTTAAGATATGCTCTCTTGATAGCATCTAGCTTAAAATTAAGTTTCCAAGTAGCGATTGTACCTTTGTACCGATGGCGAGTTCGTTAGCCTTTCAATTCCACGGAATATCGCTATGCCCTGGCACCTAACAGAGGTGAATATTGAACTGCTCCGGCATCCCTACGAGAGAGAATCGGCAGTCTTGAGCTGTTACTAAATTTAGGGGACCGATTTCAGAGATTTGTTTACGGCTTGGCTATCGGAAAAGATGTGGTTATACCAAGCCAATATCACGTTTTTCTTTAGCCAAGAAACGAACTCATTAATCGCCATTATTTCCACATGGAACACGATTGGAATGTGGAAAGAGAGGTTAAGACAACGTCATCAGAGAAAACACCTCCAACAACCTCGTCGTTGGCTTTCGAAATAGCGGTGTAAACGTTGGAATTTTGTGACCTCAATCCTCATGACCTTGGGATCGTCTTATTCTGGGTATTTATGCAGCGAAATGACGAAATTCTCTCAATATTACCCGAAGATGGAGGTTGCACACCCTGAAGGTTGCGTAAGCCCACGTATCCGACTTTGCATAACGAGAAGTGAGTATCTATTAGAAGAAGATGGGGTATGATTCGCCAGAAAAATATGTCCAAGTCCCATCTGGCATTTTAATAAAGAGCACGCGAGTACTGAACAGAATCTTCTCTAACTTAGCGGAGTCCTTGATAGTTTTATTGGACTGATTGTATTTCATCCAAGCTTGAGGCTTGGATTTTCTAAATCTAAAACACTCCTAATACGGCTGTCAAGTCTACAACAGATATTGAAAATTATAGAGCCACTGAATGGATTCTAAAGCAGATTTGTATCGTAAGGATGTCGCACAACAGACAGAAACGTTCGGCACGTCAAAAGAAAATGAAAACTCGTCGTCCAAACAGTAGGAGATACATGCACCAGAAAGTTGCAGCTTTCGATGTGAAGATGCAGTCTTTTAGAAGTTCCACACGAAAGTAAGACATACTTACGTACATGCTTGGTAGGCTTTTTTGGCTCGAGGGAAATCGATCAGATCCTCTATCTTGGAATGCACATATTTCAGAATATGGTGGTATGTTGAGGTTTGCAGATATTACCAGATATGGTTTGTTAAAGTAAGATATGCATTTGTAAGTAATACATCCTTCGCATAAGGATATCTGTTTGTTTGATGGAACATAGAGTAGCAGTGGTATGTTGTAATTTATAAATAATTCTCACGGTATTTTGTGGTATGTTTGCGAGTATATGATGGTTTTAAATGACGCAATATTGTGGTCCGTTTTAAGTAGCTTTCATTTTAGAATTTGTCATAACGTATGTAGTCGTAGATACAAATAAATCAGCTTCTAATTCAATCTATTCCCAAATCAGGTCAACAGGAGAAAAAAAAAAGTTTTAATTACGCCAGAGGATAATAAAACACATCCAATAAATTCGAAGTTTCGCTCTAAAAAACTAGGTTAGGTTAAGTTAGGTTAGACAGGGTTATGAGGAAAACCTCATAAAACACTAGGCACCGGTATGGGCCCATCGCGATCCCTGGGGAACCTCCATTAAAAAGCAAATGGAAACCTAAACACTTTCCCTGAAACACTTGATTTCCCTACAGAATTTAAGTAGCCTGTTTTGGTGGATAAGACCTACCTCTTCTAGGTTGCTGAAAAAGTAGTTACCTAGGTATTTCCCACGATTTTGAGCTATTCCCTCGCATTCACATAGTATATGTGTAATGTCCTCTTCGACGCAAATGTTGTTACAATATCTACATAGTAAGGCCCAGTCTCTTGGCGTGCTTTCCTAGAAGGCATTCCTACTGCTGTTCTTAGCTGAATTCTGTTTAATTCAGAATTTCCCTAGTTCTTTTCCGGTCAAATTCTGGTCACAAGGCCTTGGATACCCTGTGACCTGCTATGTTTGACCATCTTTGGTTAGCTGTTTTGTATACTTTGCCTTTAATGTTAGCCTTAATTTCGCACGAAGGTGGTTTGATGTCCACGGCTTCGCCTGCTGGCAATTCTCCTCCATTCCAATTCATCAGCAAGTTCATTCCCTTTTATACCGCAATGTCCTGGCGCCCAGCATAGTTTTACGCGGTTCTGCGTGCATAATACCTTAAGCATTGTGCGGCAGTTCCTAACTATCTCAGATTTTATGATGTTAGATTCTAGCGCTTTGAGTGAAGCCTGACTATCGATATAAATGACAATATCCTTATTGGATATTGATTTCATCTCTAGTAATTCTACGGCCCTGAGTACAGCTAGAACTTCTGATTGGAAGACACTGCATATATTAGGCAGTCTCAGAGACAGTTTTAGGTCCGGATTCTCAGAGTATATTCCAGAACCCGTTCCTTCGAATGTCTTTGATCCATCCGTATAAATTGCGATTTCTTTTTGTTTTGTTATCGCATTCCCGCGCCAATACTCCCTTCCTGGGTAGGTTATCTCGTACGGTGTATCGAAGTCGAACACGGGAGTAATGTCGTCTGTTTTTACTGAGTTGCCACTAATAAATTCATTTAAGATGGAGCAGTGTCCTATACTGCTTTTCTTAAAGAGACCTAAATTAGTGAGCCTTAGCGCACTGTTTCCCGCAAGGTTTCTAGCTTGTAAATCAAGCGACAAAAGGTGAAGAATGACGTCTAGTGCCGCTGAGGGGGTCGTTCGGAGTGCGCCCGTGATTGCGACACTGGCCGTTCTTTGTACCGCCACTAATTTTCCTAATGCTGTTTTCCTGTTTGTTGCTTTCCACCACACAAGTGCCCCAAATGTGAGAATGGGTCTGACTATCATTATATAGAGCCAGTGCATCATTGCAGGTTTTAGCACCCAGGTTTTGCCAGCTGTTCTCTTGCATATAAATAGAGCATTATATGCCTTTTTGATTCGTTCCTGTGTATTTAGATTCCACTTTAGCTTTCTGTCTAGAATTACACCAAGATATTTTGCATTGTTCGAAAGGGACAACTCCACACCGTCCAGTTTTGGTCGGTTGAAGTGTGGTATCTTGTGCTTTCTAGTAAAGAGAACTAGTTCCGTTTTGGATGGATTGACATTAAGTACGCAATCTCTTGCCCAGCGACTAAGAGTCGTCAGAGCGACTTCCATGAGTTCGCTCAGAATGTTTGGAAATTTACCCTGAATCATGATCACGACATCATCTGCATATGCAGATGAGAGCTCCTTTGGTTACCGATCTCCTGATATAGCTATTTCCTAGAACGGAGTTGATGTTTGTCAAGCATTCTACATAACCATTTTGTTATTCCCTGCTCGACCTCCGTAGTATTTAAGGCCTGCTTGATGGCCCTACTTTCTACGTTGTTGAAGGCCCCCTCTACATCGAGGAAGGCTGCTAAAGTAAATTCCCCATGATGCAGACTAGCCTCTATTTTCCCCACTACTTCATGTAGAGCTGTTTCTACCGATTTCGCTTTCATGTATGCGTGTTGTGCTTGGCACAGCTGACCGCTGTTGCATTTGTTTCTTATATGGGCATCTAGGAGCCTTCCCAGATTTTGAGCACAAAGGAAGAGAGACTTATTGGTCTGAAGTCCTTTGCTGTCATATGGCCCTGTTTGCCAGCCTTAGGTATAAACACTATCCTTACCTCCCTCCATGCTAACGGTACGTACCCTAGTCTAAGACAGTGTCTAAAAAACTAACAGACGCAGATTATTTTCCCAGCCGGTACACTCCATTGAGTCCTTTGTACAACGCGAGATTAATTTATAGTTTGAGGCCTTACCGTCACCATCCTACAATTGCATTATGCCGAACACAACCTTCTGTACTCATTCATTATGGCGAAATACCGCTGAACAGAGAAACAACAAATTCTACTTAATTAACGGACAATAAAAAAAAAAGTTTGCTTTAGGGATTGTTACAAATTCTACACATACCAAGCCAGGGGATAATTTACCAAATTCCCGAAATACGTACATATATGTGTCAACAGCATACGTTCTAATTGAACTTGACGCACCATTAAGCATTTAAAAAAAAAAGAGTTTATATCTACCAGTATAGTGACCAGAATAATCGCTTTCTCTTTGACCAGGAACTCCCACTCAATTGGAGAGCAAAACGAGGATCGATCACAAAAATTCAAACACCACTAATTGTGGCACCGCGCACAAGGGCGCCTGCCACTACAATTAGACAACAGAGATTGATTTTGTCTGATTTCCATTGATTGGACTCAATTAAACCGAATGGAATGGAATTGCGTGACAAATAACGTGGTACCCAGAGCAGAACAAAAAAAAAAAAAAACGATAAATTGGGGCACAACCAAAAAAAGGAGAACTCGCACAAAGCTAGTCGTACATTGCTTGCGCGATTGAACTGTGAGATACCAACTGAAACTGGAAACTGGAGTTGGAGCTCGTTGGAATTTTTGTGGGCTTCAATAAAATTTATGAATTTCTAATGTTTTTGACAGTTGACAAATTAGTATTACCCGTAAAAAGGAGCCAGGAAGGAACACGATATTTCGACTACTTGATGGTGGCCCGATGGCGCGGCGTTATCAGAAATCGATAACGAATTTGGGGGTAGACTAACATCCTCCGAATCATCCCCTTATGGTGGAATATTTGAATATTTGATTTGAGCCCTTTAATATTTATGAATTTTGTAATTATTTTGAAAGGTGCAGAGCAATATTTTTAGGGAGCAGACATAAACAACAATACACGAGTGGATGTCGGCGGCTTTGACGGCGGTAGCGGCTGCGGCGATGGATGCGAATGCGGAATACTAAATAGTTAATAAATTATTTCGCAGAATGTTGTGCCGCATTTGATGTGCGCACACAAGAGGGGCGAAATTAATGAGTTGGATACGGTTTGAGTTATATGGGAGGCGCTGAGGGGGTAGTGAAAAGCTGTTTTTGAATTGCGTTTGAAACAAATGTTTCTCATAGTGAATGGGATTAGAGAGATAGAACTTCACCTGCATGCGATGGGAAGATGCGTGAATTATTATGATTGTCAGTGAAATTTAATGAGTCGGCATATATCACAAGCTTTTGCGTCAGAGATGACAAATGCGTTGAACATGGTGCAGTGGAAAAATAGTTAGATCATCTCTAGAACTGTTTTTAGCTGGGAAATCGTGGAAATCTAGTGGGCGGTGGGGCTCAGTGGTTAGTGCGTTAAATTACTGAGCAGGAGGTTCGAGGTTCGAATCTTAGAAAACACCAACAAGTTTTGTCACGGTCCCACCTCTTGCGAATGTCTGTTGCGGCAAGTTCTTGCATTTTTATCCTCGAAATCATAGAATCTATCGGATCTCTATGTGCTGGGCACACGGTGTTTGCTACTTAGTACTGAAAAACGTTTTTGGATCGTTTTGGATAAGTATTCTATTCAAAAATTTTTGTTTTTCGGCTGAATCTGTGATTGACTCAAAAATAAATAAAAAGGAACTACACGTCCAAAGTAATGAGTACGCACACAAAAAATTTATAAGTGGTTGACCATGATTACTAAGTACATACATACATATGTGTGTATACTCGAGAATATTTGAGTTTTCGGCCTTCGACTTTAATCATTAATAATTCAGGTCTAGTAGTATAAATTTATAGATCAGCACAATCACTGACTACTTTAATGAAATTTCATTCTAATCGATGCAGCAATTTTGAAATAGGCGACATGTAAGACAGCATACCTCCAGAATACCATTACTGGGAGTGACCTTCGAGAGAAATGCTGGTTAACTCTTTAACATTTAATGAGACTCTCGACGATTATTGAAGTGATGGTTACCTCAACAGCACTTGCATGTTGCACGATACCGGATTCGCAGCTTTGATTCCTTTTAATCGTCTCTAACCGGGTCAACTAATATTCCATACCTAGCAATCCAAAAATTCAAAGCAGCTATAGTCAACACAAGTTTCACAAATCTGTCGTTTTAGGTGTTCCAAGACGTGAAAGTCCAAAAGCAGGGGTCCCCTTCTGGTTGTCCGCGCCACTTTAGACGCCGTTTTCCATCGCTTTGTCTCTCCGAGTTAGATTTAGACAGATAAGACTCAGCAGGCCGGGGCATTGGTGTCCTTGTCGTCTTAAGTGACTGATGCACAGTTTTCCGACTAGGTAGCAAACTTCGTCAATGAATCTTCTCCTCCATGGCCCGTCAAGGTTTCGCTCGAAAAAACCGAGACATACGCTTTTTATAGAATCTCCTAAGTTGTTCCGGACTGGGTCTTATTATTCAATACTATCTTAACCCAAAGAAACAGCGATTGGCAAGATTTATTCTTCGTATTTCTGCTGAGATTTTGTTGTCAGAATTTATAGCAGAGCCAAGGTAGACAAAGTCCCTTACTACCCCAAATTTAGTCATCTAAACATCTCAAACCAGGTACTTGTCAATGTGGTATGAGATCAGTCAAATAAATACAGGCAAATGCAGCTAGAACCAAATATTTGGATTGAGGCTTGATTTTCAAGTCAATACTTCAGATCAATTTCAAGACAAAGGCTACACCAACAAACTGTATCAAGCCATGCCTAGTTTTGGAATCTCTCCTTAAACTCGTCCGCTAGTGCAGAATCATGAAAGAGAGCTGCTTCATCAATCTCGGTTATAACTTTATAGGCACAATCTTTTAATTGCCGGTGCTCTTGCCTAAGCCAAGATCCTTAAGCCTGCACTGTGGCCCTAACCCTACTCTAACGTGTATATGCACGAACCATATCAAAAGTGGATGATATTGACATATTGTCAGCCACAATAACAGGATTATAAGAAGTACTATGACTAAGTTGGCTGGGACAGCAGTTGGGCTGAAAGACTCTGGCGTAACGTGTATGAGTCCGCTGCAGAGAGCCCGCGAAGTCGCAAAAAAGGAAGGGAGTGCTTTATGTGGAACGCACAAGTGGAAAGGGGATTATGGTTCGAAAGGCCGTCTTAGTTCGAAAATGGAAAATGAGATTTGTGCTGAACCTGTAAGACTAGGTTTAGCGAAGAACTTATCGTGGGTTTCCGAGATTCCTGCGCTTAGGGTTGTTTTAATGTTTGAATCAATGGTCTGTAGGAAATCACCAGCGTTTCTTTCGTCTCTCAACACTTAAGACTGCAGACAACTTACTCACGTTTATTTCACTTTTGGAAAGCATCTCAATGAACTAAGCTAAAACGACACCATCATCTGCAAAACTTGGTGGAGACGGTGACACCATATTGAAACACTTTCAACACTATTGTCCTGCCGATTTTTCAGGCTTGTGTGGCGAGTGCTGAATGCGAAAGATCCTCATTACAGTTGTCGAAAAATTTCCATTAAATGAGGGTTTACTCTTTCGTAGCAAATAGGCCAGTCTAAGAGCTAGAGAGGAGTGTTCTACAAATCGCCAAGCAAATACCTACCTTAGTCATTGCCGACAACAGAACACAACAAATTTGTTCGCAGGTAACAAGCACCCAATGTGCACTGACAGTCTCTACAAAGTTGTCAAGTCGTTTAGTTCCCCAACGGCATACTCGTACGGAAAACCAGTCTTGATAACCACTTAAATCTTAAAATCACTTGACAAATCACACAAAAACACCCGGTCGGAAGGTGTTCCAACAAGAGACCTTAACTAATCTCATTGTTTATCCGCACCACAATCGATCATTATTCCCGTGCACTCCCATTACCATTAGTAACTCCATGTCCAACCAACCAAACTTCATTCCTCTTTCTAGCCTGCGGCAGCACCTAACCGGATGAACAACCTTCTAAAGTTGCGCGTTCCAGAGAATATCATTTCACTCAATTACTTATTCACACCCAATTAAGAGCAAACAAGATGGAAGGCGAAACAGAAAAGTCACATTATTCAAATAATTTCCAAGTGGCAACGACACAATAAACAGAAAGTATCCACAGAGATCCGATAGCCAGCCAACAACACCAGCACCAATCACCATCACTATCACACCAACAACAGACAGATTTCATCTCTCGAAATTGTGTAAAATTCACACTCAATCAACTCCAATAGAACTCGAGTGTAATTCACTTTAATTTGATTCCTCTCACAGTACCGGACTCCCCCCCCCCCCCACCGCACCTTCCTCTCACCACTTGATTGTGTGTTTATTGTTTATTATTTGTTGGGCCATTGTTGCACAATCATTCCCCTTGACCACGACAATGAATCGACAGAGGCACAGAACCAAACACTCCATATCTGCCAAACGCAACGCGCCGGCCACAGCCCGATACAGTGCGTTGAATGAACTCGATCTCACCCTCCATCTGCCCATCCTCTTCCTCCAGCTTCGTCCATCTCTGGGTATTAATAATAAATCGTTGAAATCAAAAACAAATCCATAATCAAAATAATCAGAATAATATGGAAATCAGCGAATATAATGCAACGCAGCGGTGCGGCCGGGCGGCGTGGCGTGGCAGAGAAAGGAGTGGTGTCTCGTTGTTAATTTGCTTTAATGTATCTTTTTATCTTTTGTGGAAATTTTCAGATTTTCCAAAAGGTTTACCTTTGTCCTCGTGGTGTGGGCGTGTGTGTGTGCTTTCCCGCTCGGACGCATTGACCCTAACCACCATGACGATATGTGAACCGAGTATAAATAAATAATCATAATCAAACAGCGGTGGCGATGGCGGTAACGGTGACGGTGACGGAGAAGGCGGTGTCGGCATATTCATAGTAACTAGGCATCCAGATGCAATACAAAGGGGAGATCCGAGTGGGGCCCGCTCCCTGCTGGTCACACCATGCAACTTTCGAAAACTAATCAATTGGTAAATATTTATCCAAAGTGCATTCACGCATCTGAGCTCGGGGATAGCTGGGAATCGATTATGGTATCTCGATTTGTTTGCGTTTGTCATGTGTGAGTATCTGTGTATGCATTCATTTGGGGGTCGTGGGGAATCATATGACAGTAGTTAGTCACAGTTGGACTTAGAAAGCCGACTTTTAGTGCGCATTCAGCGATAGCAGTTATCAAATTGGGTTACTTTTCAAGTGGCAGATAGGTGATAGGTCCGTTGAAACGGATGTTTGGGGATTTTTTTTTCTCTTGATTGAAATTTAATCTGTCATTTCCGTTTCAAAATGAATTTGCATGTCAGATCATTAAATTTATTTCGAAGCCAGTGCTCGGAGGAAGAACTCAGAAACTTACTTAAGTGTTTTTAATTGCTAAACAAATATTTGTTGAGAATTTAATTTTTAAGGTTTAATCGATGAATAAACATCGTCACTTTGGACAGATGAAAGTCTTGGGGGTTTTTATGGTATTTTCTGTATTTACAAGGCGACTCTTTTTGTTTACTTTATGTTGAGAGCAATTAAGTTGATTGTGTCTTGGGGTGGGCTTTGATATCTGTTTAAATATGAATTAGCCACGTGATATGAGGTTCATGTTGTGGGGAATGATAGCTTCCACATCGCATTTAAAAGATTGTTCAAAGAGATCAGCAGAAAAAAATGTTCGACGTACATAATTGGCTTGTTTGCTGGGGAAAAAAAGTATCTTAATCGAGACCTGAAGCTTATAGAAGTTTATCAAGCGAAATTATATTGGAATTCTTGCTGGGAGGTACCTGTTAAAAATTGTTAAGGGCTTTGACAGCGATCGGATGACAGGCGTAAACAAATTTTGCTGTCATTGTATCGCAAAATGCATAGAAATTAACAAAAATGTTCGACAAACGTTCGTATGTTAAGTTTGTAATGAAATGTCAAACAACCGAGTCTGTTGTGAATCAACCGTTATCTGTGCATGGAAGTCGCATTAAATCAATTCAAAATATTGGCCCCGTTTGCGAAAGTGTGCATGAGATTTCAAAGCTTTCAATACGGCAACTAAGTCATTCATAGACTTAAACTCTTGCCACTTGGGCTTTCAACCGTCCACTTACAGCCTCGACACTTGGCTAATCGGCCCCTGCAGCAATTAGAAGCTGATTTCATCATTAGTTGCGAAGCATAGCTCTGGTAGAAAGGCTGCCTAAACAAGTCATGTTGCTGAGGTTGTTGACAGAAAAAATTCTCGTAACAGATGCAACATGTTTGGGGTAAACTGCGTGTGTTTCAATGCCGTTTTTTCTCTTCAAAGCTACCTCAAAACTGCCACCAATGGGGCTTTAAGGATCTTTATCGTATTGTTGGTGAAATAGTAGCGAATACGTCCGTGAGTATCTGAATTGTGCCTTAGGTCTTCGCCTGAAGATGGGTAGGCAGACAGATGATAACTCTAAGTGATGTGCATTCAGACCAAGGAAAATATGTAGATCTATGATTGCGATACCACTATGGAACATGGATTTCAACTCCAATCTACTCTTTGAAGTTAGAACTTGAGGGCCCTTAAATTGGTACAAGGTGGCGTTATGTTATAATTTTTGCAAATGGCATCGTACGTCAATCATATTTGACATTTGTGAACTAGACAGCTGCAGTATACAAACAGACAAGCAATGGAGCACTATACTCCGCAAGAGCGTGGAATAATTGTGTCGATTTTTTTTACCAATAATCGGTCGGTGGTGTTAGCGCAGCGTGAATTTCGACGTCGATTTCCTAATCGTGTCGCGCCAACTGGGTAAACATTTCGGTGCTTCTCTACTCGACTCGAACAGACTGGAACCACAGGAACCACGGCCGCCACCGGATTGGTCGTTCGGCCGAGAATATTGCGGCTGTGGCTGCCGATGTCGCTGAGAACGAAGAAACATCAACGCAATTGGGCATCACCAGACGGACCCTACAGCGAATTTTAGTGAAAGACTTATACATGTTCCCATACAAAGTGCAAACAGTGCATCAGTTAATGCCTCCTGACCGTCAGTCGCGTGTGAATTACTGTCAAGCCATCCTCAATCTCAACAACCAAGAAGACGATTTTGTTTCGAAAATCGTCATGAGCGACGAGGCGCATTTCCACTTAAGCGGTTACGTCAATAAGCAAAATCTTCGTTTCTGGGGCACTGAAAATCCGCGTGTGATGCACGAAGAGCCATTACATCCACTCAAAGCCACTGTGTGGTGCAGCGTTCACGCGGGAGGAGTGATTGGGCCTTATTTTTTTGAGGACGCCATCGGCAATACGGTGACTGTTACTGTCGAACGCTACAGGGCCATGATAAACGACTTCGTACTGCCGCAATTGGATGAGCGGGGCTTGGTGAACATGTGGTTTCAACAAGACGGTGCCAACCGCACACACAGCACAGTCCACAATAAATATTGTGAAGGAAGCGTTTCCTGGTCGCGTAATCTCCCGTTTTGGCGATTTGGCATCGCCAGCAAGATCGCCCGATTTAACCATCCCAGACTTTTTTCCTTGGGGCTACTTAAAGTCGCGGTTTTATGCCCACAAGCCTCAGACAATCGCAGCCCTTAAGGAGAATATTCGACAGGAATGCGAACAGTTATCAACGGAAATCTTGCGGAAAGTCATGGAAAATGCGATAAAACGGGCACAAATGTGTATCAACACTGGCGGTAGCCACTTGGCGGATATCATCTTTTCCACTTAACAGAAAAAAATTCAAAGGTCCAAATAAAGATTTCCATCACTCAAAATCATTTGTTTTTTTTATTTAGTGAACAAAATTGAATGATTCATTTTGCGCCACCTTGTATTTCACTGACAAGGCTGAGTGCAAGGAAAGATTCATTTACTCCTTGTTTTTCGTGAAGATATTTAAGTCTTTTCACAGACGGCAATGTGACGAAAAGAAGACTTGTGTGGACGAACTAAATTTTAGGAAAATTAAAGGATAATGTACATAAGTATGACTTGTAAAACCAAAACTGGGCTCTAGAAGTCGGTTGTTTACTGACGGATCTAAAATCGAATATAGAGTTGAGAGTGGTATCTTTGGACTTAACTCCAATGTTTCGATACCCAACACAAATGTCACAGTGTGTGCAAGGCTCCATGCCATTGAAATCGGCTTCATGACCAACTTCGAAAAGGGTATCTGAGGCACTATTACGCAAATTTTTGCAGAACTTAAGGCAATTGCTTCGTTCTTCATTCGCTTCAAACTGAATGGTAAATGGTACTTCGATTTGCTAAAATCTCTAACCCGAGACGTCAAGTTCAAGTATTGCTGGATACCTAGTCGTCAGGGATATAAGATTGCCCACAAAGCGGCTCGCAGTGGCGAACTTACTCATGGACCAAGGGTGTGTGTGTTTTGTGTAACTTGGCAACTATAACTGGCTTAACTAAAAACTGTGAACATGGACTGTGTCTATGCAAAGGGTCCTGAGGTACAGGTTGGTCAAAAGTTTGGTAAATCCATTCGCTTACTACAGATAACTGATTGGGCTGAATAAGGAAAGCTAGGGTTTCCTCTCTGGGGTTTCCTGCTCCTGATAAAGATATCGTACAAATAAGGTAAATCTGTCTATAGTGACAAAATATTGACTCTTTTTGAGAGAAGGTGGACATTGCCGAACACATCTTTTGTGCAAATATGATTCCGAGTTGAACAACCTTTTTTTTTTTTTTGAGAAAGAAAGCAATCAAAGCCCAGGAGCACTCCGACTCCATCCATTGTACCGCCAGCAAGCACCTCTTTCTTTGGTGTGATAGTTGGAGATACATAGAATTAATTCGATTCTCTGTTGTGCTTTGTGGCTGTGACTGCTGTTTCCCTACGGAGGTTTGAACTTATACCGGCTAGTTCACAAGCAAACACGGTAGCATGCTACTCCGTGGCCACCACTTAATTTCACGTCATAGTGTCAGCCAGTGGTCAAGGGTTCGCCCACAAAAAATCACATGGTTCTAGGTTTCACTTAACCAAAGTGAAAGTTAAAATGAATCTGTATCACAATCCAACTATCATCTGCAGAATACAGTTGAACACATAATTCAAAAAGAAAAACCGTCCGCCTTTTTTTTAAAACACTAAGCCACACCCGATCTAGTAATTAGAGACCAGCATGGGGTGCATAGATGAAAGTCTTAAAATAAAATATGAAACACACGACTGATATTCAATCCTAATCTTCTAATTATTGTATTATAAGACCTGTAGGTGCGACTTAGCTTTCTTTAATCAAAAATTCTTTTTAAAAAATGCACATCAATGCAGCCAATTTGCATACGCTTTTGTGTGAACTTTTCTCTCAAAACAAACGAAACAAACAGTTTTCGAATTAATCGTCCATGAATTAATTAAACAAAACAGCTTACTGCGCTGGATACCTCTTCATTAACTCAATAAATGAATGGAAGTGCATTTAAACATTTACATACCCAATTCCCACGTGTGCACCTTAATTAACCCATAATTCATCGACTTACCTAAAAAGTAGAAAAAAAAAATTTAATTAGTAAATTTGAATTTTAATTTTTATGAATTATAAGAAAAGTAATGCGAGAGTGCTGTAGATATTTTTTAAAAAGCCATTTGAATTCTTTTTTAGGACTTTGCTCTCAGATACAGTGAACCGTTTAAGGCTGCAGAAGTCTGTAGATGCTACTCTTGAACATCTGTAGGTTCTAAGCGAATAGAGAAATAAAAGGTGTCCCATAATTCACGC
This sequence comes from Blera fallax, assembly GCA_946965025.1. Taxonomy (NCBI): domain Eukaryota; kingdom Metazoa; phylum Arthropoda; class Insecta; order Diptera; family Syrphidae; genus Blera; species Blera fallax. Next base: position 15,131,601 of record OX337244.1, read on the forward strand.
AAAATTTGAATTTTGCGCCATTTAATAGTACAGTGATGCCAACTCAAAAAAAGATAACAATGTGACAGCTGACATTTCGGGGTTAGTAAAAATGGAGCGCTATACGAAAGAACAACGCATTTTCATTGTTGAGCAATATTTTAAAAATAATGAAGGTTTGTCAGCTACAGTCCGCAATTTTCGAACAAAATCATCTTCAGTGATGAAGCTCATTTTCATCTTGATGGCTTCGTTAATCGTCAAAATTGTCGCATTTGGGGTTCAGAAATCCGACGAGTAATTGTTGAGAAACAAATGCATCCGCAACGCGTGACGGTTTGGTGCGGATTTTGAGCTGGAGGCATTATCGGACCATTCTTCTTCGAAAATGCGGCTAGTCAGGCAGTAACAATCGTGACATGATAACCCAGTTTTTAGTGCCTAAATTACAAGATATGGATATGACCAACACGTGGTTTCAACAAGACGGTGCCACATGCCATACAGCCAGAGAAACAATTCAATTACTGCATGAGTCATTTCCTAATCGTGTAATCGGCCGTTTTTGCGATCGGAATTGGCGTTAGATCTTGCGATTTAACGCCATTGGACTTTTTTCTTTGGGGTTTTTTGAAGTCAAAGGTCTATGCAAACAAGCCCACGACCACCAACGCCTTGAAGGAGGAAATTGGGAGGTGTATTAATGAAATTCAGCCACATTTATGCGAAACGGTCATAGAAAATTTCAATAAAATAGTACGTACTTGCCAGCTAAGCCGTGGGGGCCATTTATCCGATGTGCTATTCCATACATAACCTCAATCTGTATACTCAATGAATCGGGGATATGCAACGCGTTTCAGATCTCCCCAACTCAGTCAAAGTGATTTCGATGCATCCTCTACTGTGGTGTTTTGTTTCCTCAGAGAGCTGTTCGTTTGAGATACCATTTGGACAGAAAACCCTCAAAATGATGCAGAGGGATCTATTCACGAAAGTCTACAAGTACTTTACCAGTACTACACCCACATGGAAGTACTGACTTTAGCGTGGGAGCGAAATATGTAGTAGCAGTTCGGTCTTAGTGCCCTATGCATGCTTTCAGACTTTGGGTAGCGAATCGAACGCAGTGTTTGTTTTCTCAATTCAACTGGTAAGCTCGGTGCTATCGTTGATGCGATGATGCTTCCGAAATAAAGAAAGCGTTCAATTTTCTTGGCCTTTCCTGTCCAGCAATGTTAAGTTGAGTTAACAAGCTTCCGGATAACGTCCCTAATTATCACTAGGAATAGTAGCGGTGATCAAATGCAGCCTTGTCGTACTTCGCGTCAGACTTGGAATGCGTCTGACGCTTGAGAGGGCTCTCCCAAATACTCTAATCTGTTCGGAAATCCGCAAGGATTCCATTGTTTTTGTTTTTCATAAGGTATTGCTAGACACTATGCGGGATTGTCGCATTCTCATCAAGGAGTTGGCTCTGTAGCAAAGCGTTCGCTCCATCTCCTTAGCTGGTGATACTTAGAGCTGCGTCTTCCGATGAGCTCTTTGGTAATAGCATATACGGTCCACCTATCGCACCAATTTGCGGCATCATGTGGTGATTCGCGCGGTACTGTGCTTCAATCTCAAACCTACCTACATATGTACTACAGAGGTTGTTGCAATCCAAGCTTTGATTGAAATACGTTCTTTCATCCGTCTCCAGGAGTCTGCTGACAGCCTTCTGCTGTGGTATCTCTTATCGTGTGCTCAGAAGGTCTGATTGTATCCGCTCCCACGTTAAGATGCTCCCTGAATTGATGCTGCATTACACGATCTCGATGTCTGTTGGTATTGTATACGGAAATAGTAAGCATGTAGGTCTGAGTGCTGCTAACGGAAACAGTAAGAAACAGGCAGCAAGCTCCCAACACATGTTTGAGCGCAGTAGTGCCGCTGCCTACCTTGGCATTCAAATCCCGCAACACTAAAGCGATATCACCATAAGACAATAATTTGAAGGCAATAGATATGGTTACGCAAAATACATTACTAAGGTCAAAGGCAAAGCCTGGAGATGGTATCTATTCACCAACGATTCCAGGCAGTCAAATGTCAAAGTGCTGTCCAGCACATCTGTCAATAATTTACCCACTAATCTGGCTATTTCCATCCATGTGGAGTAAAAGTTCTCCCCGAAAACCCAGTGCCAATCAGTATAATTCGAAAGAAACGTCAAAAACTAATCTCTCGATCCGAAGAAGATCAATCATTGGGCTACAATATCCTGTCCCTCATACTGTATTTCAAACTGAATACAGTGAGTTTCCATTCTAGGATATGAGGTCAACAACATCACTCAGGGAGGAAAAAAAATAAAAATAAAACAAAATACTCCACACCCCCAAGGCCAGAACAACACCATCGTGTTGAGAAGTTGAAGAGTGTTTGAGTATAAATAAACTCGTAGTACACAGCCCTTCTGCTGCGAAAATAAACCAAAGGACATCCCTTCTTAAGCTACATATCCACACATGCAGCATGTCTCAGTTCCATTTAAAGTTCATGGTGAGTTGTGGTATATGGGCCTAGGCAGCCCACAACAGACAAATTAATAATGACACTCGCTCTCATCTCCAACGCCCCTCGTTGCCCCCGAAAACACAGAAACGTGTTTTAGTTTAAGAGAGTTGCAGCATTGTCGTTGTCGGTTGGCGCAGGATACAACAAATATTGACACTATCCACCCCCTTTTCACCATCCGCATGACATGCAGACAGCACACACCTGTGCTAGATGATGAGCAGCTACTAAGGTTGTTGGCTGTATCTATCGATCGATGCAGACCAGTATGAGAGCCAATGGACCAACACTGGACCGATGCCAGATGTTTGAAGCACGCTGGCGAGTCCATGATTATGTGCCCAGCCGAGTGATATTTATTTCACCTGTGCACAGTGGCGGAGGGGTTCCTCCAGTAACAAGTGAAAATGCGAAAACGTTTTTGGGATGCGTCATTAACTCTTCTGTTGATTTTCCATTAAAATTTTCTCTCCCCTGCGAGAGGGGCCAGAAGGGGGATACCCTACATGACAATGACTGCACCAAAGCGGATATTCATTTGCAGTGCTTTGCTTGTTCCTATACTATGTGTGCGGTGGGGAATGCGGGGTGTGGACTATGTGTACACTCTTGCATGGCGCTGACACTCTCTAGCTGCTGTTGATAAGAGTCGGAGTTGAAGGTGCACCACTCATATGTCTGTTCCATTCTATTTCCAGCAGAATGGATATGTGAGGATATTCCAGCTACCAAACATCCTTTATTCTAAACCTGTCATGTTGAATGTGTGCGCTGTTGTTTCGACCCGTGTTTTTTTTTTTTTTTTTTTTTACTTTTTTTCTCTCACTGAAGTCCCTTTTGTCCTGAATCAATGCAGAGCTTTAATAAAACAAAAGTGGTTGTTGCTGCTGTTTTTGTTAGTTGCCGGTACGCGGCCATTGTTAGGAGTACGTATATCCTTAGCGTTCCGTAGGTAGGCTCTGAACTCCTCTGAAGTAAGTGCGAAAAAAAATATGTGCTTGTACTTCGATCATGCTTCAGAATTGTGAACTCTATTAAATTTCTAAATCCAATCATTGTTTGATGATGAAAACTCCGTTCACATTTTGGATGGTTGCGTGTGTACCGTTAGGTGTAGTCGGATCAATGTTAGTATAGTTGGGGGGGCAGCTTGCATAGGTGGCATGCTGGTCATGACTACTGAATGGTATCTATTTCGTCTCATCGTTGGACATAAACGAAAAGCGAGAAAGGAATCCCAAAACATGTACGATTGTGTGGTTGCTTTGAGGGGCATCACCACTTTGCAACGTTGAATCTCAGGAAAGCTTTTACATACAGTCGGTATGGCATGAGACTTTTAATCTAAAAATCGTGGGGTCTAGGTCTCACGTTGGGCGCCATTGTTGTGAGACAGTTTGGGGGTAATTACGATAAGGAAGACGTCGACACGATCACTGGTGCAAGGCTTAGCATACACTGTACACACCTTCGTGCCATTTATAAAATAAGAGGGACAAACAGATGGGAAGCTGATATTAGCACAGCACAGGCGGTCGAAAAGCAATTTGGAAAATGAAAGAAGAAAAGGAAATCGTGGAATGGAATGTTAGATACTTTTGCTTTTGAATTCTACGACAGGTGAGCCATGTGCTTTAAAATAAGTTTTTCAGGAAATGAGCATTCTCAGGTCAGAAATGAGCATTAGCCAGGTCGCCAGAATTGTAATGATTGACTGAAACATCATGTTCAATTGTGAATCTGCTGAAAGGGTTGGATTGAAAGATTGTATGTCCTCTTGTCTCTCTTTAACAACTTGCCCTTATCATGCTTAGGAAAAACATGTATTCGAGTACAAATAGGCATCGTACTATCTATCACTGGATAGATATGTAGACGACTTTTTAAGGATCATAGTTCCAATAGTTACATACGAAAAATAGGCTCGAGAAAATACGAAGGATGGCCGCCTATTTGAAATCAGGTCATGACCAACAGCCGCTATGAAGCTGATCCTAGAGCCTTTGTCCTAACATCTCGTAATTGAAGCTGAGCCACGAGAGCAACTCGTTTTCGCTGAACCTCATTGACCTACCTTTTTACAATGGCCAACGATGGCGCTTCATTTCTAATTTTTCCGACCACTATTTCTGCGTAAATCTATCTTTAAAAGAGAGGTTACGTCGTACAGATGCTCCTGCCATAGAACCGACTTGAAATAGGCTTTCTTGGCAGCGTTAGCATTCCTTTGTCTTTCTTAAACTTGTTCTGCAAGTCGGTTGTGTCTATAACCTTCTACAGAAATAATGGTCGGCATTTTAGGCTCAGAAGGGTGATAAGACTTTTGGAAAAAAATATACAAAGCCTGTGGCCGCCTTTAAGGTTTTTTTCTTTTTTAAATGCATTAGGAAGCTCATCAGTATACCTTGTTTCCGGAGACAGTTAGGAGCAAATAGCCCACAGAAGGATAGGATTTCGTGTTATACGTTTTATGTTCCTGGCACGAATGAAAGCGACGCGCATACATAATAAACTGTGCTAAAGTATACAGCATTCCAGAAAACCTTGTAGATTCCTCCTTTTGTTAAATGCATTTTAACAAATATCTTCACACTAAGTCCTTTCTGTCATTAAACAATATTTAATAGGACTTTCAATATACAAAGTTTTCAGCTCCAAGCAATTCCACCCAAATAGAGGACTGGTCTCCCCTCCCCAACAGAACACATTATACGTTCTTACCCTCAAGTGAAATCCTTGAAGCGCGCTTGCTTGCAAAAGAAACCCCCCCCCCCCCGACCACCAATCATACATACGCACACACACACTCACTTCTCCTCCACCCAAAAAACCATCAGAAGAAGGCAAAAAAAAAAAAAAAAATACCTAACAGGATCCAGATATACAATATCATAAGCATGTAGCAGTGCGGAGAGCAAACGAAACGAAATCCTACTCCACCCCCCATCTTGAATAGAACAAGTCCCTGACGCAAAAAGGGAGCGGCGAAAAATAGGGAAGGAAAAGCAACAAAAAAAAAAAACTGCGAAGAATATCCTTGGAGTGTTTTAACCCCGAAAAAAAAAAAAGTTTTAATCAATAAAGCTAATGGAAATACACATCGCAATCTGCAATGTTAAAATGGCGGCCTTCATCTGGTTGTGTGTTTGAGTGAGTGTGTGTATGTATGCATGTGTGTATGTTTAAGTCGAACGAACTCCTCTTAAACGAAGGAACAATCATTAAGAACTAAATAGAATTTTAGATGCGGACTTTGGTTCTTGCTTCACTTCATCGTAGTTTTGGCATCCTTCTGGCTAAGAGGAGGTAAAAAAAACAGTACACACACATACATACATACATACATATGTACATATATACATAGCAAACCGAATGTAGAAAAGTTGTTTTATTTGACTGCACGGACATTGGATTTTATTTCCTCTGAACTCTTAACCAACGTGGACTGCTACTATAGTGGTGGACAAGAGAGTATTTGCCAAATGGCTAGCACAAGGATCCTTTAATTTTACTTTTCTACGCAGCACCCTGCAAAAGCCGTCGTCGTACGTCTGCCATAAATGACTGCTGCAGGATGTTTGCCACCCGGTTTGAGGTGGGTAGTTCTTATTGTAAAATATGACGCTCTTTCGCCAATTGAAGGAAATTGAAAACGTTCCGCCATATATATGTACGTACCACCCGTTCCCGCATCAAAGCAGTCATCCTAGACCACACCGCAGACGTGTGCACATCCTGTATTCACAGGAAAACAGTGAACGGGAAACCCCAAATGCTAAAGGAAGAAAACTCCTGGGCAAAAGAGGGATTTTTCATTTGCAGCTACTTTTCCACATGTGTGTACAGGTGTGTATACTCGTATATGGTGGCATAGAAGTACTGTGAAAGTTCTCCACAAGTTCGGAGTTAAACCAGGATCAGTCTTGCATAACAACACTATTATCCTTTTTTCTCTTTTTTCCTAAGCTTATACAGTCGTTCGTTTGGTTCGTTCCTTCCTTTTTCATTCGAGATTTTCGACTTTTGGTGTGATATAGGAGGAAACAGAAGACAAAAGTACGATAACGATGAACAGGGGGTAGACATCACTACCACCACCAAAAGCAACCGCCACCACGACCAGTCCTCATCAGCACCATCGAATCCTTTCAGCATACTTGGGAAGAAAAAGATTTATTGTGGAATTTTTGCTGTATCGCACCTGCTCGAGACAGAATTCTCTCGTTCCAAACAGAGATCCATCCTAAAGGCTTAATGGAATGGAAATTTTTATTTTTACGTTATCCTTTTTTGTGTCGAGTTGGAGTTGCCTTATTTCGAGAGTTTTTCTCTCGGTGGTTGCCTACCTTCTTCAGCTCAAACTTCTTTACTCGAAATAGGATTTTTTTTTCTGCTTCTGTCTTGAAGTTAATTTCAGGACCATACACGAGTATCGAATAAAGGATATTTGCTATTTTTTTTTTATTCCTTTTTCCCTGTGTGTGTGTCAAATGATTCGGAAGTTTACCTTTTTTCAATCTGTTTTGTTGGTCCTTAAATCCTCTTTTCCTCTTCTTTCTCTTGGATCGACAAGAAAAAAAAAAACAAAAACAACAACAACAACACAACCCTTTTCTCGAAAGTGTTAGCAACCCCTTTTTCTAAAGGATTTTAATTTGTAAATCAGATTCCATTATTGCCAGGGAACTCCTTGAAGATTATTGGGAAAATTAAGAGCGCGCGATGTTGGTAATTAGTTACTTTAACAAATTTTTCTTTTCTTTGTTTTCCCTCATCCCTCATCCTTTCATGGCTGCCATTGAAGTCAAAATAAACAAACAGAGTTGGCTGGAAAACGCAAAGGGTGAACAACAAACCAACCAAACCAGCCAGCCTACCCGCCCACTCGAATCAGATGGGAGTCCTTGACTTGACTGAAAAGCTGATCGCTTTAATAATAATCGTTATTGGTTGGAAAAGTTTTGTGAAAGGGAAAATTACCATGCCACTAGCGTCTTTGAAGTCGGCTAAGACGTGATTGAGTGTATCTGATTAGCAATCTCCAAAAGCTGCTTGCTGAATGGGTGGTGGATAATTCTTCGGGCCGGAGTGGAATGTGTTTTCTGACAAAATTTCGAACCCAGAACGTTCCCTTAACGAATTTTCGGTCAGTTAATTTGATTAAAAAAAAAATTGGGCTTTCAACGTTAGTAAGTGGCTCAGAGGGAAGGGGGATGTGAAATGAAAACACAGAACAGATGTACGAATAATTAATAAGGATGTGTATCTGCGTTGTTTTCACCGAAACTGGAAGATGAATGAATAATTTTGCAGAAAAATAAAAGTGATTTCGGGAAAAAACGAAAAAATATAGTACGCGAGCCAAAAGTAGCAGCGACTGACAAGTTTTGTAGGATTAATTCAGTATTCTAACTCCGCTTAAGGCTCTAAGTGCAGAATTTGATCAGGACCATGTTTTTTTCTAAGAAGCAAACAAGAGAAGATACTACTTCATTACATAGATGCCACTTCGGCCTATGCCACATAGTACCGTAGCTGAGATATAAGATAGCCACTCCTTTCGATAGTAGTTGCCGGTAGCAAGCGATATACATTAACCTAAAAAGTATTCTGAATCAGATACCCTTCCTTGGATGGAGGCAATACAGGAATTCATCGAACGATGAAACTCTCTAGAGTTGCAGTCGAATCTACTTTAGCGTACCGGTTCGTAGACTAGCTAATTCGACATATTCCTGCGTACCTTCCTGTTCATTTCGAGGGAAAAATAATAGTGGAATTCCGTATGGAGCAATAGTACTAAACGCTTGCTCTCTCCAGCCACTTGTTTACCAAACACATTCTTAATTACGTCTTTTGTACAAGAAAACTTCCTTAATTTTGGTTGATATGCATATGTATGTGCATAAACTCGGCAGAAAGAAGTTAATGCAATTGCCATGGACCTTGTGAATACCGTGGCTTAGTGGTTAGTGCGTTGGACACCTGACTGTAAGGTTCGAAGTTTGAGTCCCAGAAAACACCAGAGTTTGTAGGAATTTTGACAAAATTTCACATAGAATTGTCTTTTCAGGGTCAAGACTCTTGAATATCAATCCGAGCTTATGATGTGGCTCAAATTTTACCTGGGCGACAGGCTGCATAAATTCGTTAGATATTCTTTATCGGACCCCTTTCAAGTCGATCCTAGAGTCCCTCAAGGCAGCCCCTTTGGTACTTTGCTATTCACTTGTGCATTTAATGATGTTTATTCCATTATCGAAGACTCTTATATATTATTCATATGCTTAGAGTAGATTTCCTGAAGAAAACACATCGACACTGTTCTATGACTTTGGAAATACCGTCGCATTTAGAAGCAATACCTGCCTGACTATTAGAATAGATATTTTGCTATTTCACGAGAGGAACATTCTGCCATTGTCACCGCGCCGTTCCAGAAACCATTGACGGCGTTCGAAAATTGCTCCTAGAGTACAAACAGTGTACCTGTCGGGTATTGAGTTATCATGGGTCATATCCATGCCCGCATTAAGACAATTCTCTAGGACCACCTGGCCGTCAGAAAAACGCGAAGTTGATTGGAGCAAGAAAATGCTCAAAAATCAAGGCCGGTGAACAGAAGTGTTTCCGGTGACGAAACCTACATTTACTGAAGTGAGCGAGAAAACAAGTCACAATTATGGATCTTTTCAGGCAACAAAAAGCCAAAAACTAAAACATGCCTAAAACGGTTGCCACATGCCAGAAAAGATATCACACATATTCCATACCGAAGTAGGAGTATTCAGGCCTCCCTATAGTGACTAGCTTGTCCTCGGTCATAATATTCAATTCCTTCTTCTTAAACCTGAAACAGACGTGCATCAAAATGCGTGCAGCAAAATTATAGAACATGTTAAAGGACACATGTGTTTGCTGCACCACCATGCGTTGCTGCAAGACGTCTCTATTTCTAATTTTGATGCAAACCTCCAGTAGCAGAACAGCAAATTAGTACAATTTAGTACAATTTTTGGGATATGACGTTTCACGTAAGTGACATCTTACCATTTGAAGTCCACTGCCAAAAGCACGGTGGAAGAAATTACAGAAAACTAATACGTGCAATTTACTGCACGTCTGCCTGGCGTGTGTTGCTGTATGCAACTTTGCTGCACGTCTGTTTCATGCTTAAGGAAGTCGAAGCATCTTTTCTTGGATATGAAGTAGATTGCAGGTTATAAGTCCACAACGACTTCTAGTCTAAGAAACATTAGTGGTGGAGATTAGTTCCAGTTTTTAGGGCAACATACACTCAGATTAATAGCGAAGCTGATCCCACAAGAGCCGTTCTGCAAGAGAATTATTAACAAGTGCCTCGGAGAAGCTACGTCACTTAGGACTCAATTCTTTAAGGAGCCTGGGATATGGTATGTTGGTTTCCTTAATGGAAGGTTATGGATTCAGGTACTAGGGCGACTATAACTCTTCTCAGCCTCCTAGCAAACCCTAGACCGCCACCCATAGGGGCCAGTTGAACGATTTTGTTCATTCGAGGCGGTTGTTTGGATACGATTATCGAAAGCCGGTTCGTTGTAGCCCATTGCCTGTTGACATCGCTCCAAAAAATTTTATGAATACGGCACCTTTCGCTGACAGTATTTACAATTTTAAAAAGTGTGCAAAGTGCTTACACTCAATCGTATATGAATATTGGAATCCCAATACAAAGCACGTGTCACTCACTCAGCAAATAAAGAAAATTAAATCCGCGTTTCTAGGAACAGACCATTCAGAATTCCGCTCTTATGGAATTCCTTATTCTTGTAAACAGTTGAAATTCAAGTAAATTACTTTTAATGTGGTGTTTATTTTCGTATCGAAAAACTCTTCTCGTAAACTGCGAACTGCCTTTTTGTATATGACCTCTTCGCAAGTACATTTCCTGGTAAATCAAAACCGATTTTGAGAACTTTTCAAAGGGGATTTCCACGAACGTGCAATTAAATCTGCTTAACGTGTATATTTCAATCCCCTTGAATCCGCTCCACCAACTCATCATTAAACACAATCCAGACGAGAGATAATTCCAGCAATCCGATCACCCCTAGATAAGCTGTCATTCGTAAAAATCAATAGGTGCACCCAGGTTATTCACCGGGGCTACCCACCGGATGCGCGTGTCGACTGGGCCCAGCTACGGTATAAACAAGCAAATATTTGCAAACTGAAAACATTGCACTGTAATTGATGATAATGCCCCGTAAATATGATTATCGTGTCCCGGTGAGGAGCATGCATACATGCTTCACCTTTGCGTCTGATTCATTGAACTCAACTCAAATACAGAACAGCAAGCAGTACTTTGCTTTAATAAATAAAAGCGAAAGCAGATAACTTCCCGTTTTATCTATCACCCTGGGAGTGCTATAACTTTTCGCTTCCTCTCAAAAAAAGTATGAAAATCCTTCTCGCGAAAGTAGCAATATTTTCCATTTTTTTTTTTGTTCTAACGAAAAAGTCATAAAAATAATAAATGTGACTTTTGTTTTGCCTCCCTGTGTCATGATCCTATTTTGAATTTCCAGGATACAAGAAAAAAAAAAAAAAAGACAATCAAATCTCATATTGCGGAAATCTTCACGCTGTGCTTGAAGAGGGTAGTAGTATCAAAAGCACAACACCCAGCAGGATACCGCCACCATCAGTGTCATTCTGCTACGGTTATTCATGCCAACATTCATCGTCGTTCTTGCACCACTGTTCTCACAAGGACTCTAGTTTTGGGTGTCGTTAATTTTTATTATCACCATAACCTGCACCATCATCCACGTAATCATGAAGTGCTACTACGGGCCAGGGGTTGGTGGTAAAAAAAAAACTTGTCCTAGTATGTTCCTCCAACGACACAAGTTTAAATAAATATATCTCTTGAATAAATTTTAACCAAAAAAAAAAGGACGAAAGGAATAAGTACCTGCACATCTTCGTGTTAAACTATTTTATTTTATTTCCTCGAGAAGAATTTTCTCCTATTTTTCTTTTTCATTTTGAAGGGATTGCCAAGAAAAGGGGTGGACATAGACCAACACTGCACTAGGACGGAATGATATCCTTCCGTTTTAGCCGGATGTTAGGGGGAAAAAAACCATCATCATCGCTGTCCATCCTGTGAGAAAATTTGGTTGCATATTCACCCAAAAACGGTTTTTGCATATTCCAATTTTAATGTTTCCTTTATGGCTAACGGATGATATTTAGGGGTTTAAAGACGGGTATGAATTGTCCTTGTGGAGCTTGGTGTGCTTTTTTTTTCCTGCCATTCTATGAGAGAAATGCAACGCAGAACGATTTGCGAATGCTTCAGTAGATTCTAAAAGCCATTGTGTGAGATAGTTTAAGAGAAGTCCTTAGCTGGAGTCGGTTTTGCAAGATTTAGGGTTTGTGCATATCATGACGGGCATGATGTTTTGATGGTTGAGAAGCGTAGTAGCGTTGCAGGAGATTGAACGAATCAGACAACAGATAAGCGTGGACAGTGGTTGCATGTGTTGGTGTTGGTAAACGTCTTAAGTTAAGTGCGAAGGTGTCATAGATAATGTACTTAAAATTATTTGTCGCGTGTTATGTGCTATGCATCTCGGATTACCATTGTCTATAGATATGAGCAAACATGATTTCCTCTTCTGTACCTACATAAAAGCAGTGTTGAAGAATATACCTAGCGCACATTGGAGAAGACTTTCCTGTAGGAGACAGTTCGAGTTATTTATACTCTAGTATACTCCCACGTTTTGTGCGGAAATACATACAGGGAGAGAAGAATGTCCGTCAGGTTAATAAATTAAGTCACACTCAAGGAGAATAGAAGCATCTTGTACAGAAGACGTATCTATAGTACATTTGAACAAGGTGAAGGCGAAATTTCTGATCTCTTATTAATTCATACCCTTGTTGCAGAGATACATATATTTGAGCACAGAAATGCTGTTCCACAGAAATCGCTAAAATTTGATATAAAAACCATTTAAAGCTAAATTGTGTTCCAGATGTGTGAACTGCGTATCACGACCAGTATCTATGTACATACATAGAACGAGGAAACAGAAAAAAAAAATTGTGGCACTTTTGACGTCATTCGCTGAAATTTTTATATGAAAAAATCAATTTAATTTGGCTTCTTGCTCAGCATCAGGATAATCCACGAACATGATTTCTAGCTCTAAAGATTGGTAATCGGCCTTCTGGCAGTTCGAAGATGTTTTTGGCGGGATATTGAGCTTACCGCCGAAAAGGGCCCTTTGGATCCATACGGCAATGGTTAAACCAATCCTCGCATGCTATTTTTGCTTTGCTCCAAAGGAACCACTCGCCTTGGCTGCATAGGGGATTTTCCTAAAACGCCTGGTTTTGGTCTAGATGTCCTGTTTTAACTGCCTGCCCTCAATATTTATGTTATGGGCTGCCTGCACACTGAAAGCAAGCTCTAGTCTAAAGAGAGGTTTTTGAAATCTTTCGGACAGGAGCTTCGATGACATTGCGCAAAAAATATCGTACGACCCCAGTCTACTGAATAAGCCGTCTGATACATCCGATCCAATCTTTAGGGGTGGATCGTTTATTGCCGACCACAGCCTAATCTACTGAAACAATTTTCTTCAAACTTGATATCTAGGCTCTGCAGGATCATAGTTCGAGAGGAAGTCAGAATTTTCATTAAAAAAAGAGTTTTCGCGTTTAGATTTTATACATAGCATAGTTGAGGGATCTACTTGACCCTCTCGTCTCCCTATGCAGTGCAACTTCCTCCAAACCAAAGTCATTGTTACGTACCTACTTTAAGGTGCCGCTTTAGATCCTTAAAATTAAATTAGGAAGTTGTGGAAGTTGGATACTAACCCTTAAGTCCGATTGTCAAAAACGTTGACTCCTAAACATAGCTCCCATTTGAATAATGGTTAATATTGGAGATAGACGCAGGATGGCTATGAATTCCTCTTCCTCAAGGAGTATACTTAAGAGTAGCATCTCTGCGCGAAGACTTGTCATTAGAGGCACACCTCAAGATGGTGTCTTAACTGGTCTTTTCTGGAACTAAGTGTTAAGCGAGCATCTACTAAACGTTGAACGTTGAAATGGAAGGTTCAGGCTGATCGCCGACCCAGAAAACATTGCTATGGAGAGCACCTGACTACGATTAGATAACTCTTGTGGAATGCGCTCTCTTCCTAGACTGAAAGTTGTGTATAAGAGGATGAACTATAACTAAATTAGTCTAAGATTCCTCATGCTGATTTTTCTTATGTTTGGTCTCGGTATTTTCACCGATACAGCAAGATATGTGGGTCCTATCTTGAACACAAAAGACTTAACTCGAAACCTTACAGTAACTCTCTATTCGTACAAGAAAGCTATGAGGCATGAAACCCTGAATAACACACAATAACATACTATATGTACCCGATATCAGGCCTATGGACTAAGTCTTACTTTACTTTACAGATAAGTCGCAAGTTGCATATAAAACGTCCTAGTAACTTCGTACCACTGAGCAACGAAGTGTCATTACCGTGCACTACATCACTGCTACAGTTGTCAAAAGACTCGATCTCTTCTCAAATCACTTCTACAGGAACTGTAAGGACAAGGGGGATAGAAGGGCAACTCTACATCTTTTATGCCCTTGCATAGGTGACCTGGCTAATGTATATGTAAGCCACATGCCTCCAAGGCTTTATATCGAGCTCAAATTGGTTCTACAGGTAAAAAGTCCGTGGGAAGAACATAGAGTCTTGCTCTTGGGCACCTCATCTTAACATAACTTACACGTTTCACTCACAGAAGGGAATGTGCAACTGCAATTCAGGTTAAATCAAATCGTTCAGCTCGTGCAATTTTGTACGTCTTTCCTCATGAACCCAAGGTGGCTTATGTAAGAAACGCTTCGACGACGCTTGCATATGCCAAGACAGCTGAAAGTGATATATCATCATTCAAGCAACCAATACTCCCAGCAGATAGAATATTTTAAATCTGGTCCGCAAAAATAAATTTCCAGAAAGAATTCACGATTTAAGACATACTTCTGTCCACCGTCTTTACATCACTTCCAAGAGAAAAAACACAGCACATCGCTTTCGTAGTAAAAACAATAGAACTACAGCCAGTAATTCAAATTCACATTAGCTGTGGCCCCTCTCCTCGTCCTTGGTCATTTATCATTTTCTGAATAAGATTAAAAAACTTCTACTGCTAAAGAAGGAAAACTTCTTGCACAGAATGAAACTTCCTGCCTCACTTTTGTTCCTTGAAAAAAAAAAGTCCATCAACGACTCTTAGAGAAAAACAATAAATCAGTCTGGTCAAACCGAAACTCCCCCCCTGTTCCTAACGTCCTAGCTAGCTCTCTGCCGAAAATGTACAAAAGACTAAAGATACAATGGCTCACCACCACCACTACCATTACCACCGACCGATTCCCTAGACCAAAAGCAAACAATTCTCATTAAGGGAAGAAAATCCCGACAGAAGTAGAACATAAGAAAAACAAAATCAACTTGAATAAACTATGCAAGATGTAAACCGAAAGCAAAAACGAATAAAAGAACAAAAAAAAGACCAAAAGGAAGCAAGAACCCACAAAGAAATTACAAGATCTCCACTTTGTATCCCTGGCGTTATCTCGTAGATACTTGCGAAAACTTTCAACCATAAAACAGCAAATATCAGGAATGAGACAGAAAGCCATGACCATGTGTACTCCCGGTATCTGGATGTTCACATCGGAGTCACACGAAGATTGGATACAGTTTTTCTTAAACACTGAGATATGTCATTATGCAGCGCTTTTTCCTACACCTTTGGATCTTCGATACATCTTCTCACAGTGAGCGTGGCGTGGTTCGCTTTCCGACGTGTGTGTATGCATATGAAGACAAATCGCCGTGTAGCGTTTCAGCTCTACCCTACAACAGCCATCGTAATCGTCGTCGTCGTCGTCGTCATTTCTAGGTTTTTTCTTTGCCACGAATGCAATCAAGAATTATATCCGCTCAAGTGATTTAAATATACCAGAACGGGTACGTGTATGCTGGCTGCTGACTGGTGCCTCCTGCCGCATAACTTATGTTGCTGCAGCGATGTACCCACCGCCGAGTACTCCTCCCCGCCTAGAAAAGAGGGAGTTTCCTTCGTTTAAAATTTATGGCCTTGCAATTGCAGAAATAGATAGGAAGAGGATGAGGTCGGTCGTTTGGTCTCTCGGTCGTGTTCCATCAGTCGTCGCTTTGGTCGGGCAAAAACACAGAACCGGCAATCCAATCCAATCCAATCTAGAGGCGTTCTGCATTCATAGGAAATCGTTTGCCACCACAAAAGTTCCTGATGCGGCGGGAATCAGAAAGCGTTCCACTGCGGGGCTTTTCCACTGCACGACGACACTCAGTTCAAATAGGATGACGACGGTCGGTGGTGTTGGTTGGTTTTGCCTTTTTTTTTGCCTTACATAGTTCTTGTAGTTTTTTTTTTTTTTGTAGCTGACTCTCCTTAACTGATGTTTCTTGCCCTCGGTTAATATTGTAGTGCCGGAGAGTATCTACAAAACTATCTCGAGCTCCACTTGAAAATGTAAATATGCGCGCGAGCAAGAGTGTTGCAATGTACTGTGTAAACCTTGCAAGACTACGACGTCGACGATGATGTCGTTTATCTTACAAAAGTCTCTCACTCTCTTTCACCGTCGAAGGAAGTTGCTTGCACGGGGGCCAAAAAGATACACGATGAGAACGAAAAAGACTTGGTCTTGGCTAAATGTAATTGCAGGGGAGAAGATTGAGATGGCTGAAGGTAGTGGTCATATTGGCCCTTGCAGCAGGTTGTTATCATCCATCTGTAAGAGAGAGCGAAGTTAGTGCAAGTTCCGGATGTGTTTTCCCCTTTGGATGGCGAGAAGGTGTACACTGCACTGGAATATTTAAGGACAGCACGGCGTGTGTACACAGGTGGCTGTTTATCATCAAAATGGTGTAGAGGAGGTAAGTTGGTTGAGGCTGTAATCATTCTCTTTTAACTCAGTTTGCTGTCTTCCGAGGCAACTTACATCCGGATTTTGTTCCTTCAGATAGATGTACACTTAAGAGGGTAGAGATGGTCGAGGATTTGAAGTTAAGTGGCAGAGTTTGAGGCTGCAGGCGTTACTGGAGTGAGAGGTACGAGTTTGTTGCCTGGAAAGTTTGTTTTAACTTTTATCTGATATTCCTTATTGAACTTTGGTGCAACCAAGCTGTAAACTTCTTAATGAATGAAGGAGATTTTACTCAATATTCACAACACAGACTATTAGTTTGGAGCAAATGTTGAATTCCTTTGATTGATTCCTTTACGTTCATCGACCAAAAACAAAGGTTGCTTTCACAGATGCGTTTCTTTTGAACAAAGTTACCACTACACTGCTTTGGAAGGCTGGCGAAAAGTCAGTTCAGAGACATTTCTTTATCTCACGATGGTGAAAGTATCTTAGAACCTAAGAGTTGTCCTATGATAAGGTGAGGGAAGTGCCTTTATTTTGATATCCACAAAATTCGTCTTAATTTTAAAGAGTGCCTCTATTTTTATTTCCAGTCCGTTGATGGCGCTAAAATCGCCGGTAATCGGTAGTTAGAATCAATAAATGATCGAATGAATGCGTAGGAAATACTTTATTTTTGTTTCCGTCTACCAAACCACTGTAGCGTGTTTCAGATAAAAATTATAGCGATTAAAGAAGTTTTATCTTGTATCCGTATCTTTTCAGATAGCCAAGCAGCCATTAAATCCTTGGACTTGATCTCTATAACTTCCTTAGTAGCTCTCACGGATATGGCCGAGCAGTTTAATATACACCTGTGTTGAGTGCCGGGGCATAGAGACATTCCAGGGTATTGTAACGCCGATGAACTGCCGGAGCAAAAGCACCAATCGCTACGTGCAAACAAAAACTCAAGTTGATGCTATCGAGAGTTCAAACCTTAGGTGGACAAGTGAACCAACATGTCTAGCGTTTTGATAAATAAATTAGCATAAAAGTGACTCCTTGGCCTTATTGATAGCTGAGCAAAAGACGATTCAAACGAGGTGCAAAAGTCCTTTATTGTGGTACCATAGAATGCCTTTATTTTTATTTCCAGTCAGCATAAATCCTACAATTCCTGATTCTCGTTGGGCAGTGTCTAGAAATGGTTATGAATATGAAGGATCAAGGATTATGTGGATGCTTTGAAGGTTTTGTCAAACCAATTTTTTACGGACCAGAGCGGTATATGTTGGTTTTATAGGGGAATCGGCTACGACGAGAAAAGACGCATTTATTCTCGTTTTCAGATAAAAATAAAAAACGTCCTTTCCGTCCTTCCTTGGTCCTTTAAATGACTAAACTAAAGACGATGTTAGCGATGTGTAGAAGTGATTTTTAATTTATTTCCGCTTAAACTTGAAAGGATATGCAAGATTTTGGAAAGAACGTATTTTATAGAATAAAATGTCCTTTTTGTCATAAATTAGTAAAAAAACGTTTGCATTTAATTTCATTTCTAGATAAAGTGCAACCGTCGCAAACATCTTTCCAGAAATGTAAGAGCGAATCCTTGACATCTCTGAAGGCTCTGCTAGGGGTTTTTATTTCGATTTGCGGCTTTGCAGTGAAGGTTAAATATTTTGATGACAAATTTCATTACCTTGTACCTTAATGTACCTCATGGGACACCGATTTAATGTTTACTCTGACACTTAGGGGATATTTAGCACAGTTGCTGACACCCATACGAGTTTTATAGGAACGCCAAAACAAGACAAGCCTCAAAAATCGATGAAGAGATGGTGGTTATTTCGGATTTTCTCTTCTGAGATGTAAAAATGTGGCATGGTACAAAAGTGCACTCAGAAGATTTGATCAGATGGTTATCGAAGGGTTTCAAGCACTCATGGATATGGCGGTGCTGAGGACACGGAAGCTTCTATAGAATCTGGGTAGTTGAGAGGTTCTTGAGTTCCATTCAACTCATCTGACCAGTTGAAAACAGTTGGCATATGATTAATACTAGCTGCCTAAAATGAACCAGCAGCCCTTGTTGGACTTAAGTTTGGATGTTACTACCCTCAAAGTGTATGCGTACATCAATGACGCGCCCAGCAGATGTTCTTACAGAGTTGTAGCGTCTGAGCCGCTTAGAAAATATACTAGGATACACCAAGACATGGGGAGGCAGGCAACTATCAAAGCCACAAATTTAATAGCTTAAGTTGCCAAGCTAGAGTGTTTTATGCCACAGTAAAGTACAACTCAATGCGCTGAAAACCCGACAAGTGGGAGACCCCTTTCCAGCTTCATTTCGGAAGGACTCATATACACTTTTTTAACTTGGCCAACTTCAGGCTTCAACTGCATCGACAAAGGCAACAAACTCCTGAGCATAAATAATGAAAATGTAACCAGATATCCTGCTATCGGATTCTTGTGCTTTAAGCCCGTCTAAGTCGACGCGGAGCCATCATAGAATTGATAGTTTGGAATGTGTCATCCCCATTGAGCAGAGCCAAACATTGAGCAACAAAAAAAAAAAAAAAAAAACCGAACAACTCGTTGCCAATCGATAACGACGTATAAAAGGTATCGTTTCAAAAGCATTCCTATTACACCTTCCCCGCAATCCATTAAGAACAATGCCATCACTTTCATTTGATTAATTACCACCCTCCGTCGTTGATTTATATAAATTTCAACATTCAAATCCGTTAGCAGTATTATCGCTTTCAAAACAAACCATTCATCTATACGCCAGCTTTCTAAGCATCCGCCATTAATCGTCGCTCTTAATACGCTTCCTTCCGTTTATCCACCGCCTGCCACTTGAACGAAAACAAATAATCACATCGAGCCGCAAATACTGTGAAAACTTTCCGCAAAAACCGCCTGCCAAGACCAAAAGAACCTCTCGTAACCTGGACATGGTTTCCTTCCTTCCATGCATCATAAATGCACATCTGCAATGAGTTCTCGTCTGCCTCTATCTCTCTCACTTTGGCACTATCTCTGTGTTTTCCTTTGTTCATTTACAGGCTCCTCCAAAGGAACCTCCTTGTCGACATCGTCGCTGTGTACTTCAGCCTTTTAGATAGATAGATACTCCTTTAGTCTCCTCCAAGATAAGATACCTGCGGCAATGTGCTGAAGCGTACTTTGTGTGTGCAGGTACATAAATCATCGGACGACGATGATGATGACGATGACGATGACGATGCCAACTACGACGACTACCACCGCCACAGATTATTATTATTATTTCTGTTGTGTTTGTTAGTAATCTTGAGATAGCACCTTTTGGTTTAACTCTTGAATCAGTTAGAAGGATACCAAAACCAGGCACAGCCAGGCGCGCGTTGGAGATTTTCAAATTAAATAAATGTTATAAATTACCCCCTAAGGGATGAGGAAGAAACTTTTCCGTTTGCCGGATCCAACTGCGGATGTGGATAGGGGATGGGGTGGTAAACTTGGCGTAATAAATGAGTTGCATTGAAATTTAATTTTAAAAAATACCAGGATTACATGAGGAGTTTGGAATGATTTTCCATTTTATTTTTTTATTTTATTTTTTCAAGATCAAGGTGCGGCAACTCAATGAAATGGAAACGTTTAAGGATTTTTCTCCATTCCTGGCCAGCTGTTGGGAAAATCTATCGATATAGGTATACACCAACGACGACCGAGGGGGTGTAGCATTGAAAACTCATTCAAGCCATATGGTGTTATTTTTTGATTCCATGAAATAAGTGAGAACGAATATATACGACGAGTGTATTTATATATCTCAAGTACTTTCGTCGGTCAGAGAGAAAGAGTGGCTGCAGCGGCCTACCCTCTGCGAGGGTTGCTGGAGCGAAGGAAGAATAAATTTCAAGTGCTTTACGTCAGATTTAAGGTTTTTTATTCCGTTTTTGTTGGCTTGGGTTGCTTTTTGGTTGTGTTGGAGGAGAACAGGTAATTGGTAGCACATGCTAGACCAAAACACATAGAGGGGGTTTATTACTTTCAGCAGTTTTTTGAGCAGCAGCAGCAGCAGCCATCATTCAAGGAATCCGGGCATTATGGACATTTTGGAAGGATTTCATTTTTTTTTGCTTTTGTAGGTAGTGGAAAAGAAGTATGTGGAGGTCATAAGGATCTTAAAGTCCGTAAATTACACATAATGTCTATTAAAGCGAGAAGGACTGTCGAGCAGGCTGTTACAGTTTCGTTCTTTTTTTTTTTTTTTTTTTGAGATATTTCCTTCGAAATTTATCACGTTTTATGTTTTCTTTTCACATTTAATGCGTATAAAGTGAGTGTATACTCTTAATTTGAGAGGAGAAAGAGAGAAAGAGAGAGAGTGAGTTGAAGTTGATGTGAGAGGGAATAAAAATAAATTTATGAAGAAAAAGATGAGGATTGTGGGGAAGGCGGTAATTGATTTCGACATTTTTCAGGATTAAAAGTGTCTAAAGTTTTTGGGCCGAAGTAGGATTGAGTTCTATTTTTGAATCAAACAATTCGGTTATAAATTTGTGGATATTTATCAATTGCCTTAACGGAGGTGATAAATAATACTAATATGCTTGAATGGCTTCCACTTTGGACAGCAGGTCGTAAAAAAAAGTTCTTACAAATGGAAGTGGAAGTGGTAATAATAAAAATCAATTTAACGGGGCTTAAGTATTGGAAACAGAATGTTTTAGTTCCTGTTTGTGTTGTTCCTCAGTATAAAGCTTTTTTTAGAGCTGGGAGATAGCAAATGAGCTGACAAACACCTAGCGGAACCGGATGGAATCCTTTCCCTTTTCGTAACAACCACTTAATATCGAAACAAAACGCCAATAAGTCCAGGTGCTGGAGCCGTTCCAAGATTTAGCCCACTTCGAGATCACCATGTTTTCTGGAGAACTGACACTATCGGCGCAAGCTGCCTTGGCCTTTGTGGAATTTCTGTTATTTTAGTTAAATCACAAAACAAAAAAAAAACCCTTATCTGTCGGTTTTAAGGCCATGTTGGCGCTATACGTTCTGTCAGACCACACCCAGAGACTGTCGAGCTAAGTGATAAAAGGGCGTATTTCCAATATGTCTTCGGTCAATATCTAGTCGAAAGCATTCAATGCGCTCTCAGTTTTGTGGCAGAATAAGGAAGTTTTCGGCAGACAAATTATTGGGGTCCTAACGGTGTACTATGCTTTGAAAAAGCACCTCAATGTACTAGGTTTTAGTGACACTACAACCTCGATGATACTGCGGAAGATATTGTCTTCTATGTTGTACACTTTCCATTCTACAGCTTGTACTCAAAGGTTGACAGCTAAGTACAAATGCAGCGAAGAGCTAATATCCACTAGCGAAAAAGCTTTGACCAGCCTTTGGCAAAAAGTTGAAACAGAATCTAATCGGTACATGCCTTGCGAATGTCCCGCTCTGTCCAAGAGAAGGGGAGGACTTTTGGCAGCCACTTCTTCGACGCGCTAGTACACTTATTTACATAAATCTCACCTGCGGAATTTGTGAGATTTTAAAGTCTACCTAGGTGATCCTAAGATAGGGTTTTTTTTTTAGTTTATCTTCCCAGGCACACAAACACTGGAAATAATTGAGTCGACTGTTGGTCTAAGTGAGCAGTGACTGGGTTGCTCTACGAGGATTGCAAATTGATCAACTTTTACTCGGTTGAAGGGTCTAAAGCTTGCCGACATGCTTTTGAAACCAAGTCGCCGACATACCCACTCTTGGAACCAAATCGCTGACGTACTGTTGTGGCGCACACGAACTAATAGGAGTTACTGGTCACTTTGACCACAGAGTCAGGTGCACATTGCTTGTTACCCTAGGTACCTAAACAACAACAGACAGGTTGACTTTTACATAGACAGCCAAGCAGCCATCAAAGCCGTAACCTCCTTCACCACCAAATCTAAATTGGTCCAAAGATGCAAACAGGAACTCAAATCCCTCAGCACGAGACATAAAATCTCACTCTGCTGGACCCCGGGCCATATGGGTACCCACGGGAACGAGATGGCCGACGAACTGGCCAGGAAAGGCTCAGAATCAGATGACCTACACGCAGACAACTCTGTACTATTGCGCATCAGTCTCCTCATGTCCAAAACTTCTTAAATAAGGCCAACGCAAGGTGGAACACCATCAACGCAGTCTCTAGAAAACTTTGGACCCAATTTGACAAAAAGAGGACCAAAGAAGTCCTATCATAAAACAGACCACAGCTGTCACTCGTCATTGGAATCCTTACTGGCCACAATTCAATGGCGGCCCATCTCAGGAAAATGAGAATATTTGTGACTTGTAAGGTTCTCAATGCTTCAGGCGTAGGTCTGTACTTTGTTCAGATGAACACGTTTATTGGGTTTATTTGGGGCCTTAATCAGCCGATAATTTCGAGCTTATATGACTTTTTGTATCCTTCCTACTCCCTGCGAATAGAACTTAAATATATTCAGTGTTCCATATTTGGAGATGTGAAAGATGCAGTAAGTCGATAAAAGTTAGAGTTAGCAAGAGGACACAACACTACTAAGTGACAACTGACCAGAAGGCCGTTGACAAATTTAAAATTTTCATGCCAAGTCTAGTGCAAAAGACAGTATTCCACTTGCTTGAATCCTATAACCTCCCGATTGCCCAAAGGCAGACAGGATACTTTGAGTAGACTATTTATTCACAGCAACCATTACCGAACTCATTAAGACCAGTTTTTTTAAAAACTCTTTCAAATTTCTTTCAAAAAAGAATCACATAATGCTTAGCAATACTAATAACACTTTCGTGGAACTTTTCTCCCCATAAGAACGCACATTCATTCGTCTTGATTGCTTCTCAAAAACCCGGGTACAGCATTAATTTTTATCTGTCACTCTTCTGAGAGAGATCCTTTTGAATACATTATCTTTTGCTATCCACAACATTATCATTTTGATAATTTCCCAATTTGTTTCAATATTTCCCCATGACTAACCCGCCGCCAATATTACGAATATTCACCCGTTTCCTTTCTATATATGTACATATGTATGTTGCCTGTCTTCTATGGCGGCAATGTATCCTTTTTGTCTTTTGTATTATAGTAGTTCGTTTAGAACAGTAGAAAAGTTTTCCAATTGAAAAATAAAGTTTTCCGGATTGTTGAGGCAAAATAAAAACCCAATGAAAACCGTATTCTCCCTCGACTGTCGTCGGTTGAAGGAAACTTTAATTTGCCTTCCCGTCTTCTTGTGCCCTTTCAGAAAATAACTTCCTTGCAAATAAATCCAAAAAAAGGATTACCCACAGAAAAAAAATCAGATTCGTAACCCTTTTTTTAGTGCCCCTGAATCTGTCTCTCCGTTGGTCGTTAGTATATCCTTTCTTTTGGCATACAAGAGTTAAGAAGGCTTTTTCTTTCCTTTACCCTTTTTATTGCTCTCGTGCAGTAATTTTTATCCTCTTCCCAAAAAAAAATCGGTCTTCCTTTAATGGTCCACCGGTAGGATCGGTTTTCCTTGCAAAAAAGAAAAAAAAAAATTTGAAAACCAAACGAAAGAAAAGTAGTAATCTCTGTTTTTACCTTGCCTTTGGTTCGATTTTCTATTCAGTTTTCTTTTCTTGTTTTTCTTTCTCTTCTTCTTGTTTTGTATTCTTGTAGTCCTTCCTCTCAATGAAGGATGAAAAAAAAAAGAGTCTATGAGAGCAAAATCCCTTACACACAAAAATTCCTATCAAACAAAATACATATAACGGCTACTTCTTTCAGAATGTACCGCAATTTCAGGTTTCCTTCGTCCTTTTTTTGGTATTTTTTTCTCGAAAAAAAAACCACTGTAATGGAAGGAATATCATAAACACACAGAAGCTTTCTTATTTGGATTTTGGATTTCTCTTCCGCTCGCCTAATATATGTAAAGGATGCGGAAAAGAAAATCCGTTTGCTTGAAGGGACCAAAAAGGATTCTTCTTGTATTCAATAGATAGAAAACTTTAAATCCATGCAAATCGATTGTGTAGTTCTTTTTTTTTTTTTTATTTATTTCTTTTCCATTCCATTCTAAAGGACATTCGAAGATGTAAAGGTAAAGGTGGCTTGGTTTTGTGGTGAATTTATATACAAGAAAAAAAGTATTAAATCTCAAAAACCCTCTGCAAGGTTGAATTTAATAAGAAAAAAAAAACGAGAAATCCCTGTCATCGTCCCTTATGTGAATGTACTGAAGTTTTCCTTTTGTACTCCTTTAACGTGTTTTAATCGAGGATAACGAACTGAGTTTTCTCAAAATATATGAAATCCTCTCGACGACGCACAGGGATGTAACATAAAAGTTGAAGTAGATTGATAGTTTATTGATGGCTTCCCCGCAGGCAAGACACTCCTTCGAGGATGCAGTATAGTATGGGTACCTTCTGCATTGGTGTGTATTCATTTTCCGTGCTATACGTTCATCCCTTATGAGTATCCGGGTCAAGTGACTTTTATCGTCAGGAATCGATTTGCAATAAAGCGATGGCAATAGTTTTCAAGATGAGATACAATTTTTAACAAACAATAAGGAAACTGAAAAAATTAAAAAAAAAAAAATTTACTTTGAAGGTGATTTTATCGATTTTTAATTTTCATTGTTTCATCGAAAAGAAGTGTTTCCTTTAGCTAAAGTTAGACGAGCTTCCTGTGGCTTTAATTAATCTATTCCTTGGATAGAAACAGGACAAGAGTGGTTGGTTGTTTGGTTTGTTGAGGATGGATTCCTCTTCACTTACATACATCATCTTTCGCGCCCGTTGTGTTACCCTTTAGAATACTGAGTGATGAAAGAAAGCTTGCAGAGTTTGTCCATGAAATATGGACTTGGAAACCGCCTTTGCAGGACGTTTCTTCTTAGAAATTTTAAGAAAACTTTCTGACTCTATTTTTGCGTCTGCCCACGCTCAACTTAACATCGGTCTTTGCATTTAAATTGAACTTAGGATGGACAGGTTCAATCCCATTAAGAGAGAGGGTAGACGTCTGCCAGACTAGACGTAGACTAGACTAACCAGGTCCCCTGGTTAGTACCTCAAGTATAGAAATTTGACTAGGCCTCCAGGGAACAGCGGGTTTAATCCAAAAATTCCGAAGAGAGCAAGGCGTAACAATGTACTTAAAACAAATAAAGAAAAACATTTAAAATTTACCATTCCAACTGTAATATAATCTCTATCCACCGACAGACATTACACATCAAGGCAAGAAAAAATATTTACAAAATTGCATTCAGGGTAGCGTCGTAAATTTTTTAAATTTAACCTTCAGCACGTGCTACATGTGTATGCTTAGCATCAAACATCCTCGGTATTTGCGATAATCTCTCATCGACTCTGAACAACACGATTTTCAACTTTTTTTTTTGTCGCTCGTTATTCCCTGCCGATAACACCATTTCGATACCACCGACGCCAAAACACCTTCTCCCTACTCTTGTGCCATTAATCAGAGAATTACAACAAACACACGGGGGGCAACCCACAGGACTTGCAAAAAAAAGAAAAAAAAATCACATCCATGCATAACACCGTCGCAAAAAAAAGCGAAAAAAAAAATCAAGGATAACGCATAAACATCAGGAGCGATTTTAAAAATTTAAATTTCCCTCTTTTTTTTTTTGCAAACACCGAAGTAACGAATTCTACCTCCACCCATTTAAGGGGGCGACCCTATCGTTCCGTATTAACAGTTGAACACATAGATGGGATACAGGATATATACAGTCACAGAGACCGACCCACATACAGACAAGTGTGAGAGTTGTAAACGTATTCCTGTGATGCCCATTCAAGGGATTACAGCCTTACGTCAATTAACATAAGCTTCTTATGTCATTTAAAATTTTGCTTACATTTGTATATATGTATATACGAATCCTTTTTTTTTTGCCGACAGAATTCAAATGGAGTGAGCTGAAGATATAGGTTAAGGACGACTACGATACTGACAGAGAGAGTAGGTGATGACGACAATGAAGATACTTATTGGGAATGTGTTTTCGGTGTGATACCCCCGATTTTATTTCTCATTTCTGTTCTTTCTTTTGCTCAGGATTTAAATTTTTTTTTTTTTTCGAAAAGGTTTTTCCACTACCAGGACGATTGCAGAAAGAAAAAAAATAAGGGAAATGGAAAGAAATTGGCTTTTTAAGCCGGGATTATGCCGAAGGAAGGAATTGGAATTTAGTGGTATCAATTTGCATATTTGTATTGCGGTTAACCCACTTTGAAAAGAATTCTCTTAGAAAGTTTATAATTATTTTGTGGTTGATGTTGAAATATTTGATTAGCCAGGGGGATTGTGGATGTATGTGGCCTAGATGCAAAGGGATTGGATGTAGAGATATGTAGATGTTTTCAGAGCAAACATTGCTCGTACAACTTATGAGAGTCCTGACGGGCTTTTTTTTTGGATTAGCTGGGTATACTTACGAATGTGGGTTGTTTTTACATTTATTTTTCATGAACTTACCTGAAAGGAAAAGAAAAAAAAAAAGAAAATTAGAATATAAATAAGAAAAGGTAGACGTAAATTTATGTAACATTTGTAAGGTTTACTAAAGAAGTTCCTTTAATGCGAAAAAATGTCCAAGACAAAGTGTTTGTTTTTGGATGTTTATTAGATTTAAAATTTTGAATGAGAATCTTTTACTGATCCACTTAGCAGTGACATTGAGTCAAGACACCAACCAATGCATGTCACTCACCAACAGATGGCTGCACTGCTTAAGAAAGACGCTCTATGCGTCTTTAGTGAAAATGTGAGGTTGTACTGGCAAAACTTGATATAGACGACAGCTTGGAGTTTGTGACGAGATATGAAACGGAAAAAAGTAGACATGAATCTAACGATGAGAGTACTGTAAGCGATTGTTCATCACCTTATGTTTTAAACCAGCTGTCCTCTTAATCAGGCAATGTGATGGCGAGTATTGTGAACATGAGCTTAGAGCGTGTTTGTCTGCGGCTCAGTGACCATATACGTCTTTCACAGTTATGAAGACATAATTTCTTTAAAAACGGATAATTTACAGCCTTGAAGGCTGTTACGATGGTGTTAGGTGCGGTTGTTAAAAAATATATCACCAAGCAATTGACAGCGGGGACATCTCAAGCGGAGGCATACATATGTACATGTACAGAAAGACCTCCTGTTTCTAAGTAGACTGACACCTTAAAGCCTTTAAAAACTTGCACAGTCTCCGCTCAGCCACCTAAGGCATCCGTTAATGAAAGACCCCGGCAAAGACCCGTACGGTCGTTCGCCACTTTGGGGTAGCCTCTTTGATAGGCGTGCTGGCTGTCATGAATACTACGCGATGACGGATTGTCTTACTTAAGCTGCACGTCAACCAGTTTTTTAGGCTTTTCAGCAGAAACGAATATTGGAGGGTCATAAGCAGCGTCCCCTGGCTGAAGTTTAAAATCCGCGTTGGCTCTTCTCCAAGAGGATTATGGCGCACACCAATACTGGCTCCATAAATTAAATTCAGCATCACAAACATTATGTCTATACGCAGCAGAGTATTCCAGTTTTTGGGAATGCTACGAGTTCCTTCACGATAGATCTTGTCCAGTTTAGGCTTTGCCAGAAATTTGAAAATTGTGCAGCTGTTCACTGATGATGCAAACCACTTTGACTGCACAGATGATTTCACAGCCTCACCAGTCAGCGTTACAGAAAGATTCACAGTCTTAAGTGCTAGATGCCGTAAAAAAAATTAGTAAATGCCTACAAACTTTCAACCTACTTGACCTGGAAATTGTCTTATTTTTTGCGCTATATTTCAATGCGACCATGCGTTGGATAGAAAATTCTTTAACAAGTGCTTGTACGATCTCCAAATTTCTTACTGTTGCCTTATTTCCATTTCCTGTCTTAAAAATACTTTTCTTTTGCGCCTATAAATTTCCATAAGAGTACGAAAATGTATATCTTCACCTCTCAGTAACTTCAGCTTAAGTTCATAAATTTGCACGTAAGTACAGAACACCGAAAAAAAAAAACGAGCATAATTCCATCTTTTCCAAACATTAACACAATTTTATTGCAATAACTCCTAATAAACCCCGATTAAGTACAATTAATGTCTCTGTGCGCCATTTCCGGCTGTCATAAATCCTTCCGCTTTACAGCGGACATATCTCTTCCGTGAATTCGGTGTTCTTTTTTTTTTATTTCAACGCTATGTAAATAAAACCAAAATTGCTTGACATATTCCACCATTATCATAATTACTTTATGCTAATGACATCCTTGCATGAATATACGCACACCAGTGTTCTCTATCTTAAACCAGCAGATAGATGGATAGATACGAAAACACGACACAGTATAAAAATATTTTTTTTTTTTAAATATTTTCCATCAAAAATGTCATTTTAATGATAATAAGTTCTGTGCCGGTTTCAGTGAATGGTCATCCGGGTCCGGTCGGTTCTTTTTATTTATTTTTTGTGTTGGTTGATACATACATATATTTTCCGTCGAAGTCTCGTTTATGGTATCACAGTCCCAGTGTGCCCATATATTCATTTCTTGCGTCATTAGGTTCGCCATTTGTAGACTCGAAATGATTAACATAAATAACCAAATAAACCACAACCCTCCCTAGTAAACGAGTACGCACATAGAGTATATAGGCAGCTGTCTAAAAACTTTTACCACACATAATTTCCATGTTACTAGTAGTACACCCTAATGGCATTAATTTTATTTGCATTTCGTCCCGAAGATACTTTAATTACAACCCATAGATACATTGTACTTTTCCTTCGTCAGGAATAAGTAATTAGGTTTCTGGTCCTAATGGATAAATACATTTTTTTTTTCTTTGTGTTCTTCGTCTCCTTCTACTTCTTCTGCAACGTCTTTGGAGATTTTTTTTTTTAATAATTTTTATTCTTTATTTTTTCCCCATTCTTTCTCTCGTGAATAATGGAGAATGAAAGGTCAACATCGGTTGATTGTACCTTTCGTTTTAATTCAATGAAATATTCAATGAAGATAATGAAGTCTGGAAAGGAACAAGGATGTTCTTTTTTTTGTGTATTTTTGCACGGGTTAAATTGTGGGTTTAAGTCATTTTCTCGGAGGCATGTAGACTAAAACTTTTTTTGTGCGAGTTGGTATTATTTTTCAGTTTCAGGAATTCAACGCCGCAGGACTCGGTCTATAGAATGCAGACGAAAACACAAAAGGGGCAAATATTATTTACGCCCGATTAAATATTCACGATAGATGAAGCGAAAAGAAAAACGAATAAAACAAACAAAAAAGTGTTACCGTCCCGTCCCGTCCGATTTGATCCTGTGCATCGAAGCCAACCCCTTAGGCCGCCAATTGAAAGTGCTGACACAAAACACCGTGCGCGCACAGCGCATAAAGAGATGATAAAAATTATATTTCCCTTGTCCCACCAAACTTTCTATTGTTTGGTCCTGTTTTTTTTTCTTTCACTATGGCGATGTCCTTCGCGCGCACTTATTATGCTCCAGCATCTATTCAATTATTTATTTTTCTTATTACTTTTTCAACCTTTCCTTTACGTGATTTGGTTGTTTTTTCTGCACTGCGTTCCTCCATGGGGGGCAGTCAATAAAAAAAAGGATACGATGCTGAAAGAACGACAGAATTTGCGTGACCTTGGTGCTGTTAAGTTGGCTCCAAGTGATTTTACCACGAAAATAACTTTTCAGGTGTAATCATGTGGAATTTCTGTAGCTGCCCATAATTACGTTCGCAGATACCTATATAAAGATGCTTTTTTGTTCGGTCGTTTCTAGGTACGGGGGGTTATGAATTTGTGGCAAGGAAATTTATCCTTTCTCTCTGGTTTTGTTTATAACGTTTGAGGTAAAAGGGTCTCGGTTATTTACGTTCGTCTGGTGGAGCCATTTTATTTCAATTAATTTGTTTTTCGCCTTACCTGCAACGGTATTTTCGGGAACAAATAATGCAAGGTTTTAATGATATTTTTATGATCGTGGTTGAGATGAGAAGAGTACGCCTAAAAATGGATTCGCTGTCGACTTAGCATGGGGCATCTAAAATGGCTGCAAAGAGGACATACATATTTCGAAATTTAAAAATTTATGAAGCGCTTAAATTGTCAAAGGGTAAAGGTACATAAAGATGGACTTCACGTCGTTGTTTGCTGTTAATGTCAAGGCGTGGAGTCATTACAGATCTGTGGATTCCTTACAAAGAACAATAATGTCTGTTGGCCAGTTAAATAGAAAAGCGTCTGGGGCACATGGGGTAGTAAAAATATTCAAAAATACATGAAAAACCGCCGCCGCTTTCCTCTTCAGAATGTATTCAGACTTGGTGAGGCAAAGAAAAAACATTTAAAGGGATATTATCCTGTTGGTGGGGAGCGGTTGTAAAGCTTCTAAATGTTTTAGAAAAAGTTATCGACGACTGGGGCTATGAGGAAGCTCAATATCTCCTCAGGCGAGTTAAGTCAGTGATACAAGTTCGGGGCCTAGAGTTTTTTTTATTATGTGCAAGAGAAACTAGGGAAATCTTTTAAGAAAACAGCTCAAAACTGTGTATCTGGAACTCTATTCGATCACTGCCTTCTGAGAAAGCATACCAGGAGGCTGCGAAAAAACAGAAACGGATAAATGCTGTAGCGACTTACATATGTACCATGTGCCGTAGAGTACATACGAGTACATATCTGAAAGGAAGTATCTAGACAGGTTCTATGCCTAACAGACAAGGATAGATGCTGTAACAACCTATGAGTCATAGAAGACATATCTAACTTAAAGTATTTGCCCAGATAAAGAACTAACCCTATGATCTTTAGTGCATTGTCTGCAACCCCTAATCCAATCCATTCCTTCGCTGATGACAGTACCCTCAGTTTTTCATATTCGTTCCCCAATTCACGTCCCTGCTCTTCGGCCGTAGAAAAGGAACGGCAACGTATGTTAAACTCATTAAATTCCGACCTTGACAGCATAATCAAATGGGGCTCAACTAACAGAGTGGAATTGCATCCAAAACTCAGTGCTGTCTTCTGTCTCTCAAGCGAAACCAAGACCTTCAACCATTATCCATGAACGGTATTTGCATCGCAGAAACCGAAAGACTTGCCATTCTCGGTATGTGTATTAAAAACCATCTTCGTTGGAACGATCACATATTCGACGTCGCCAAAAATGCTGCAAAATGTCTAGGATTCCTTAAGCGATGCAAGAAATTTTTCACCCCGTCTGATCTGGCCTCAATATATAAGGCATTCATCCGCCCAAAGATGGAATATAACGCCCTGGTGCACCCAAGACCGTTTTGTACATGCTAGATAGGGTCCAGAACCGCGCCATAAAACTAATAGGCGATAGAGACATTGTGAGCTCTATAGACTCACTTGCACATCGCAGAAATGTCTCTTGTCTTTCCCTATTTTATCGCTTATTCCACAAAAAAATGTTCCAACGAAATAGCCACCTGCATTCCTCCCCTTCAAAATTTCACCCGCAATACGCGTCACGCTTCGAATGCACATCAGTTCACCCTCAAGCCCAACTTCGCACGTACTGTCAAATACAGCGATTCGTTCATAAGCCGTACGACACGTACATATGTGGAATGATCTACCAGGCTCTGTGTTTCCTCATCGTTACAACCTTCAAGCATTTAAAGCCAAAGTGCACCGGTACCTCCTCTGTTCCTCTTTCAAACGCCCGTGCCCTGAGAGATCAGCATAAGGGTATTCATACCCCCTTCAGCGCGCGCGAATTATAAAAAAAAAGTGCAACGCTTCAAAGAAGAATGTCCTCGCTCGTGTTGATTTCGTAAGCATTTTATCTGCCAAGAAGGCAGGTATGTAGCGCGTTCATCATTCCAGTTCTAAAAATTTTCTGATAATCTCTGTCCTCGCAAATATGTTTTAGGCTGTGAAACAGATGAGAGCCAGCGAGCCTGATCAGATAAATAGTAAGGAGGCGGCACGCATTTAATTTCGCAGTTATGAATTTTAGCCGTGGTATGAGGTGACCCATGAGTGAGTGCATATTCCTGGTAAACCAAATTTTTTTCGGAATTTTGTTGGGCGATTTTTCTTTATTTCCTTTTGCAGCTAACGCAAAACACCACGGTAGTAACCAGAGTAATTGTGGCACCCTTAACAAGGTACAAAATAAACCGTGATGATCCTCTTCGGGTCCCAAAAAACCCTGCACCATTATCCAATCCACCGATAATTGAACTTTATTCTTCTTCGGGACTAGTGACCTAGATGTTCTCCAGTGTTTTGATACCCCTTTGGGCTCAGGGGTATAGTGGGGAACCCTAATATATTGTCACATATCTGGTCAGAAATTCTGGATCGGTTTGAACGATCTCCAAATACCCGAGAGACATCGTCAGTGGATGATTACGTTTATGTTGAACCCAAAACTGTTTTCGAACTCATCTTGCAGAAAGTCTGGAGATTTTAGGTTCGTTTAAATGATGTTTTGGGTCCGTTCGTCCGAGATGCCGACAAGACAATCTCATCGATTTCCCTTAACTTCAATCTGATGACTCTATTGGTTTAGTTTTAGAGTGGCTGCCTTTACCAGGATACAGACACATATGGACCAGAAGAGGTCCTTTGTGATACCATGGATCTGTCCACTTTGGATACCCAGGGACAGATAAAACTAAACGAGGCTTTCAGTGAAGCGGAAGATGCTCATGGCATTTAAGTAACCAGTTTGATGAAAACATTCGAGAAAAGAGTTCATAAATGGAACAATCCACTCTGGAACAGGACCGCATAGGTGCATAGGAGGTGAGAGATGGTTTCCACCTGCAGAACTCATTTCAAAAAGTCCATCCATAACGCGCATAAGGAAGTTGTTTCCAGATTTGATTTCACCCATTTGTATTCCGTCATTTACCACAAACGTCAGTGGCAGCCAACTTACTCGAAAAAACGTTGGCGTCAGAACGTGCCATTTCAAATTTTTCCAATGACTTTGTTTTGAACTGGGATTTCATTTTTATTTGCTAATATTTCATGACTCACCACAGTCGTCGGGATTTCACAACTGCTTTCCTTCACATAAATTCAAAATAAATGCTTCCTTTAAACTGTCTCTTCAAAAAAATATTTCAGCAATCAAAATTAACGATGAACATCTAATTTGTCGCTCGATTTATCACCCACCCCACACACTGTCTAGAGCGTGTCAACTATTTTATCACACTAAAAATATCCACACATCTCAGATATTTATCTGTAATTTTTCACAACCAATTGATTACGTATTTCAGTTTTCGATCTTTATCCAAAATTCTTTCTTTTTTTTTGAAAATTAAATATTTGCTGAATAACAATAAAACTAAATTTCATATTCGATTACAATTTACATGTCATTAAGCACGCGCAATAAATTCCAATTAAATAACTCAAAAAGGCACAGAATCCCATTTTCTAAAAAAAAAAAAAAAAATTATCCAATCTATATGCAAAATTTCATGATATACGTACGCACACACATAGAAAAAAGGACAAATAGCATCGATTGGAAACATAATTCAATGCGTACGTAAATCACACATGTGGACAATTGTAATGTCCCAAAGGTAAATAAAATACAAATTGCCAACAAACAAATCACGAAATAATAATAAAAAAAAAATTAAATTTAAAAAATGCGAGCAGGATATTTATATACAGATAGGCTATCCCACAGCTATATTCCCTCGGCTCGCGTGGGGCCATAGATGACCCTGGAAAAGCAACATCATTATAATCACCATCGTTAGGCGGTGATGATATTTCCCACCCCACAGTATTGTTTAAAAAAATAAAACAGTAAATTATTTAATTTAATTCTCATTTCACTTTTGAAAAGCCATCCACATCCATTTTATAGTACATGCCACAGGTTTATGGCGTTTTAATTAGACGACTTGATAATTTATATCACAAGACCGAGAGAAAGAAAAATCTATTTGGAGCTGCATTGTAAAATGTATCTATTTAGATATTCGTGATGTTATTTATCGATAACGAGCGAGCCACGGAAACCAACAAAAAAATTCGTTGAAAATCGTGCAAGTTTGCGGTATCCTACTCTACTCCATCTGTCTTAAAATCGTAGGGATGTCAGCCGAACGGCAATTAAGAGCACGAAGGATTTTCATTCTCCAGTGCGGCTTGGATGCAATATAATTATGTTTAATGGTGAATGGCGTCTTCCGGCCTATTTATAGGTCACTCGCTACAATGCTATGCATTCTTTAATTTTTTTTTTTTTTTTTTTAGATTTTTATCATTTATATGGTCTCTGGCATGTGATGTTATAAAACTCATTAAAAAAAAAAAATATTTATAGCACCTACCTCGGTGAATGGTCATGGTTTGTTGAATTTTTTTTCTATATCTACATATGTACATGCATCCAATAGAAATACATATAAAAAATAGGAACGAAAAAAAAAAAAAACGAGTGAAAAACTCGAGTGAACACACGATTCAATTTGCGCGTTATAATTAAATTGGTATCACGGTGGTGCGATGTAATGTTGTTTTATCGCTTTAACAAAAGGGTTATTTTAATTTAATGAGCCGGTTAATGACACCCGGTTTGTAGGCGACATCAGACTCGTCCCGACAAAGTTTCACAGACACGACAATGGTGCGGCGATTTTAAATGGATCATTACCTACGGGTTAATAAATTTCAAATGACCTAATTGGTCGTGTGACGCAGAGTAAACTCTTTCGGACGGGAGAGAAAAAAAAACGAAGCGAGATACTCTTTAGCTGGGATGGCCATAGATGGTGGAGAACAGGTGGATATTTTGTTAGATGGATGATGTAATTAATTAGAATATAGGGGACCACCAGGTCGCCCACAAGACTACCTTTAATGGAAGTTGACTATAAATTCCTTTTAATGGACAATGGCTGTTACAGATAAGTTAAACCATTTGTAATAAAAAGTTTGCTTTATATGTAGGGGATCTCTGGGCAACAATTTGAGTATGTGTTCTGGACTTTGGTGACTTTGCAGGAAATATGCAGTGGCTTGCATTAATGATTACAAACTGCGAGATATCTGTTGGTTTACTTTAAAGTGCGAGTTATTTCGATGCTGGCAACACCAATGCGCTCCAAATAGTGACAAAAACTCGTATATAGTGCTAAGGCTTTAGCTTTTGAAAGGAGATTCGCTACAAGAATTCCTGACAGAATGTACTGGAAGAACCGTAGGAGCATGAAAAAGGAGCTGGCATTCTACACCGATGGTTCTTAGATGGACATTGGCACGGGAGACGGAGTTTATTGGAAAGCCCTAGGAATAAACCACTCCTTTAGAATTCACGACGACTGCAGCGCCTTTCAGGCCGAAGTCACAGCCATCATACAGGCTGCTGAAATTATTCGCGAGAGTAATATCGTTGGCAAAACGATCACTGTCTATATAGACAGCCAGGCAGCCGTTAAGGCTCTGGACTCCGCGGTAATCAGGTCGAGGCTTGTAAGAATCTGCAAGTCACTCCTAAACGTGATATCTAGAGCCAATACGGTGACCCTCTGCTGGGTACCAGGGCACATAGACATCAAAGGAAATGAAAAGGCTGATGAGCTTGCTAGGGAAGGATCGGCGCTGCACTTATCGTGGGCCCTCCCTTTTGTAGTAACCCCAATCAGTTCCTTACGGAAAAAGATAGAAGATGAAGCCATCGGTCGAGCAAACAGACGCTGGGTTCATCTGGAAACATGCGCAACGGCCAGGGCGCTATGGCCGGCCTTCAGCAAGAAGAGATCAACCTCTCTGGTAAAACTTAGTCGTAATAACGCACGGGTTGTTTCTGGCATAATAACTGGACACTGTGCTATCCGCGTTCACGCAGAACGACTCGGTGTGCTACATAACGACTTTTGCAGGGACGAAGAAGAAATTGAATCTGTTCGTCACCTGCTGTGTGATTGTCCTGCCCTATCCGTCATAAGAATGAGGACTCTCGGAAGTTACTTCTTTTGGGAAATGGAGGACTGACGGACCTCCTGAGATTCATATCATTATCTGGGTGGTTCTAACAGCGGTTTCACATGTTTCCAGGGTTAAAAAGATTGGGCACAATGGACCGACCTGGTCTAAGTGAGCAGTGACTCTTTGTCACAAGGCACCCATCTACCTAACCTAACCTAACCTAACCTAACCTAGTGCTAAGGCTCTACGGTCAGAAACGAAATATTTTGCGATTGCAATGGCTTGCATTTAAACGTGTTGAAATGGATCGTCTTATGTTGGAAAATACTGAAAAATTTATTACTTCTGTTTTCCAATGTGTGTGTGAAAACCCTTGGCATTCCCCGAGGTTGTTCGAAAACTAGGCTTCTAAATGCAGTTTCCTACAAGCGGACAGAGATTCGCGTGTGCAAAGAAGATGTAGTACGGTTTCTTCCTCTTTTGCATCCATGAAGTTTCGTTTGCGAGGAGGCCCAGGCTGGTGGCATGCATGCCGATAATGCAGTGCGCTGTCACAATACCTAATAAGTTTGAAATGAGCTCCCTTTTCGGTCTTTTAAGACAGTTGGAACGTTTCTGATGCAGCTTTGGCCAGATCTATCTATTGATGAGGCACGTAGTGCCGTCTGCCCAGCTGCGATTGACGACCTTAGTAGCGCTGAGCTTGAGTAGTAATTTAAATTAAGCGATATGCAATCCGAAATTCCGCTTATCCGACAAAATCGATAATGCTGTACCTTGCCTAGCAAGGTCGCCGGTCATAAAATTTCCTGGAACGTCCCTGTGGCCCGGCTCCCAAAATGAGGTGGATTTTGAATTGTGTAGCCATCTCGTTAAGGGACAGGCGGCAATTTAGAGCAGTTCGCGAGTTAAAGGTGACAGATTCCAGATATTTATTCGCAGTTTTGTTGACAGTAAAAATGATGATATCCCGCTTAAATATTACATTTTACTTTATCCACGACCAAGGCTTCCTTCCATGATCTCCAGGAGACAACCACACCTGATTCATCTGTATAATATCGCATGGATTCCTTTTGTAGCCCAAGATCCCCGTGCCAGTCTACTCTGGAGGATATTCGGGTTCCAAAGCGTTTGTCAAATAGAAGTTGTGAAAGAATGTGTTCATTGTCTTCCGTCCACTAGACCACTGAGAGTGGCTGCCCACGCTACAGGCGATCACGACATATGTTAGTAAGGTCTGATGAAAGAGTGTATCAATAGCCAAGTCAGTATGTAATTCGTGGCTGTGGTCAGCATCTAATTCCTATCGCTCTCTTACAACAGTACAGAGTTGTAGTGGCTTTCATGACACATACCAGGATGTTGGGTTTCCTGTTGAGTTTCTTGTCTAGAATGATTCCCAAATGCAATATCCAACTCACTCAAGAGTTGAAGCAAAATGCTCATCCCCTTCATTATATCTTCTTTCTTTGGGTCATTTAAAGATTTAAAAAATGACGTTGATTTAGGTCGCAGAATACCCTTTTCGGACGATACTCATTTTCACCTAAGAGGCTATGTCAGCAAGGAAAACTGTAGTATTTGGGGTTCTAAACGTTCTAAACAGAAGACACATCAGAACTGATTTTATTTTATTGCTGCAATAAGACGATTTGAACCTGGACGGGCCTTAGTTAAAGTCGGACATTCCAAACAGTCACGCCTTTTGCGCAGATAGCCGTACTATCAGCCGTTTTGTAGACATACCTTGATTACAGCGCAGCTGGCATTGGACACAGTTGAACCTTTTGGTTTTATAGCGAATTGTTTGGGACCGTTGTCACTTTAATGATCCACAAACAATTGACGCACTCTAGGAAAACATCCATCGATATATCCACGCAACAGAATCACAAGCCATCGACAGTATTTTGTCAAATAGGGTCTGCTGCTCAGTGATCCACGGATGTCATTTGAATGAAATTATTTCCCGTAAGGAATCGAGAGGTGTGCTCTCTTAAATACAACAACAATCGTTAAAAAATACTGAACGGTGCAGTTTTAGGTACAATTTTAAAAAGAAGCCAACTGATGCCCCATTATTAACCAGTCCTCGCAACTCTAGCACTCAAGAGTCTTTCAATAGGGGCGCTCGAAAAGACTCGTATGTATGGCTGAAATCTTTATTCCGGAATAAAGTACATTTAGTGCGGTAAGGTGTTAAAAGAATAGAAGTATGTGTGTCTACGGTGACAGTCAGACTGCACTTAAGGCCTTGTTCAATCCTTACCCATTTCCAAAATAGTTTAAGGATGCAAGGATGCACTTTTTTATTCTTATTTGGATCCCAGGACCCATTAGGATCATGGGGAATGAGATGTTTGATGTTTGCCTGAAATGATCAGAAGATAATTTCCCGGGACCTGAAACTGCGTCAGGTCTTTCTTCACCATCGGTCCGAGCTTCCCTCTATGATTGGGTTTTTAAGAACTCAATTATCTGTGGAATGACACTCCAGGATGCAGGCTGAATAAAAGAATGCTGCCAAGGCGCTGTAAGAAATTCGCGACATTCTTGCTATATTGCACCAGAAAAGCGGCAGACCGCTTATTGATTTTTTAACGGGGTACACTGCTTTGTCAAGCTAGGCTTAAGAAACTAACTATGATCCGAGGCGCTTGTGGAGAGAGGCGAGGATACTACGGACACTACATCTGCCATTGGCCTGCCAACGCATATATGAGGTTGCGGATTTGCGGTGCTGAAGTGGTGAGTGATGGTTTCGAAAGATCCCCATCACTGAGGCGTTTACTTGGCCTTTTACTAAAGTCCTCTTCTGATGCCCTCTAACAAGGAAAGGATCAAGTCTAATATGAGGCAGCAAGCAACTGAGAACAGATCCGAGTTGAAAGATGTCCAAAACGGGAAAATAATCGTTTGAATTCGTCAGTTGCATTCGTCTTAGTTCGTTTCTCCTAATAATTATGAGGAAAATATAGATACATAAGGGATACGTTCCTTATTCGTGATCTACCGCATGCAACTAAAGCTGCTATCAACCTTAGAAGTACACTGAGACTGATACGCTCAGCCTAAGGCTACAAATCAACAAAGTTCCAGCTGCAAAAGTAATCGTCGCATAATCGATTTACTGCGAGCCTTTCCCAACAGTTCAAATGAGGCTAGCAAAGTGGTTATGATATACGAAGGCAGAGCGCTCTTTGTTATAAACTAGATCAGAAGCATGATGCAAGGCATAAGACTTGAGTATAAAACTGTGTGTATAAATTTGCTACAATATGATGCCCACAAGGAAGACTGTTCTTCCCCTGTTCTGGACTTAGAGGCGTTACTCGTAACCAAATCTGGTTACAAAGCAAAGCGGAACTGAGAATAATCTCCTGGCAGTTATGACTATCGGACTTTTGTCAGATGTTCGCAAGACTCCTTGGTGTTTTCTGGTAGTCTCATCTGTGCATCTTACTTTTCACCGAGCCACGGTACCTCTGGACGGTATCTAGTACACCAAAAATGTCGCAAAAAACCCCCTTTCTCCAAGGACTCTACTCTGAATGAATCACTCTTTGAAACGTTTCACCAGTCTGCATAAGAATTTTAACTGCTTAGAGACTCAAGCCATTAAGCATTACTGTCGCGTTTATCATGAGCATGTCACACAGCCACAATAATTCCAAGTGTCCTAATCAAGATTGCAAAAGAATACTACCAAAGTGTATTAAGAAAAAAAAAAAAAATCCATATAATCATCCTTCAAGTACTTACCATCTTGCCTAGCTGCCGTGCACTTCGCTGATGTGAATATATACAAAATTAAATACAACACTGTCGCTGCTGTCATCGTTTTCTTATCCTTTCGCATAGTAATGTGAAACTTCCTTAAGACATCAGCCAGCGCGGATGATGCCACTGACACTGCCACAGCTATAGCCAATGCGGATGAGAATGTTGATGATGTTGTTTCTGCTGCCGGGCAGCAATTCAATTTTCGTGACGTTGATCCCACCATCGTAGTGGCTGTCACTGGTGACGTCGTGTTAGACGTCCTCGTCGTCGTAGTTGTAGTCGTTGTTGCAGTCATATCACTATCATACTTGCTGTCCCCGGAATCGCGACGACGATCAGTAGTGCCAGTGGCTGTGGCTGTGGCTGTGGCGGTGACCCAAGCTGGTGTTTTTCTCCGCACCGTCGCCGATTGGCTTTCATTAAATTTTATAACTAAATTCTTTTTATTAGATATTCTATTATCTACAGGAAAATTTTTAGTACATGTTCGTCTATTGTCCTCCGTATCGTCGTTAAATCGTGCTGATGTTAGTAATAACTTCAAGTTGTCGGGCGATTGTTTGACTGCTGCTGTCACTGTTGAATCTGCAGTTGAATTACCCTTTTGTTGTTCGTCCTCATCCTTGTGCTCATCCTCTAGCAATGTAATCGATTTTGAATTTTTTAAATTTCTATCGACATTCGTGTCATTAATGTTCAGCAGGAGCGGGAGGTAATGTTGCTGGTGGTGGGTACAATGTGGTCGAGGAATACGTGTTGGCCCTTGGCTATTGCCTCTACAAGTATCACTGCTGTTGGTAAGTGGTGAAGGAGATACCTTCTCGTCTTCCACTATCGGCGGGAGTAATAATTGTCGACTATCTTGCGCTAGTTGTTGATAGCAGTTAAATGTACTATTTGCGGCGGTATACATGTTACTGTCATTCTCCGCAGATGCACAATGGTGATGCAACTCCATTCCTACGTTGTATGGCAGTCGATCCCAAATCGATGCCGCATTTGTTGTTCGTCTATTGTTTGTCTGTAATCGATAAGAAACAAATGTTTTGAATTAATTTCAACGATATGGAAGTCTAGAAGGATTTTTTTTTTAAATATTTGAAAATTGAGACATGCATCTCTAGATGTTCACGTCCAGATTCGAAGCAGGAGTAAGACATGCGACCATTACATAACGAGTATCTGAGCACAAAAAATAATGCCCCAATAAGGACATCGTCATTTTGATGGAGGACCTAATGATGTCATTAGCGAAGAAGCGAAAAGTATGACTCCGAAAGACTAAGTGATCCTGCTGGCTCAAAAACATATAAACCACCCTGCTAAAGGACCAGATACAATCAGTAATCCATGCCATGCTCCAAAAAGGAACATTGTACTGCTGTAAGAAATGCATAACTGGCTCCAAAAATATTGTATGTAAGCCACAGAACGAACAAAGAACGCGACTAATATTTGGAGTCGGATTAAGGATCAAAGGCCCATGCGAGGGGTAGAAGCAGAAGGCCCATGCTGTGTATATGAGGAATGTCTACTGTAGCGTGCGGTTTCATAATCATATTTGTGTCAGCATACTGGCTAGAGAAACTAAAGAAATAGAAATTAGATCCGCCGGGACTGAATGCAGACTCTTTAAGTCACTGACAGGCTGATAGGGATCACAATTTACGTCGATATCCGGTAAAGACACCGCTGGTTTCCATCGGTTTAAACTACATTTTACATGACAGTATGCCCAAAGGTTGGAAGAGCTATGTTTTTAGTGCCCAGCCCACTTCTTTAAAATTTGCATTTCACTTTTCAGCAGGAAAGGGATCATTAACGGATTAAGGCATTTCCGTGAAACTCAGCAAAACGTCACCAACAACAGACTTCCTACGCATACTCATAGAAAAAGCATGCTCGAGGCATTTCCGAGGCATTTTTCGAGGCATGTGGAGAAAGACAAAAGAGTCAAGCTTCCAAGGAAAGTCAACGTCACAGATTGAGAGAATGAGAAAGGTATCTACATGCTTCAAAGCTGCGAAGTATCCTGTTATGTATAGAAGTATGCTATCAGAGACACTTAAAAATTCCAAGCGGAGTTCAACAAAGCTGTTTACTATCGCCTGCTACAACTTTTTCTGGTGGTGATCAGATAGAATTTCACCAAATGTCCATCCTGGTGGGACTGACAACAATTTTGTTAACCATTACTATGATATGCATAGTTTTTACAAGGCAGTACAACTTCTTGTAGAGCCAATGTTCCGGCCCGCAATCTTCGAATCTAACCCGGAAGGACAACGTAGTACAGGACGACCTCGCCTAAAGTGACGCGCACAAGTAGAAGGGTCAACCAACGTGGAGTACACAACACAACTATATCTAAGCAGGCTAGACCATGAAGAGTGGATGAAAATTATTGCTCAACCCCAAAAATCTTGAAGATCATCGCTGAGGGACTATGGATTCGTATTTTCGAATGCGCGTCCATTGAATACTGAACTCAACTAACTGGAAGCAGGTGACTCATAATTCAGCTCGCTGCATCGGCTTGTTGCCTGAGGCCCTGGTTCATTGTAGCACCTTCAAGAGTTAAAGTAAAGAGCCCCCAGACCAAGTCCACATTTATCAGAAAATTTAGAGATTTTGAAGAGTGCATTTTGGATGAGCTGTCTCAGAGTACTTAAGTGGTTTTCCGAGGCAGCCATTCTAGGATTTAAGATCCGTGCCATATGGCATCTGTCATCCATAATTACAGACATATAATTAATTTTGGCTTAGATATTGAACAATATAAATCGTTTAACCACAGCTTAGCGCAAACAGCCCTAACTCTCACATTCGAATCGAAGGCATCTTCAGCTTAATTCCGAGTCCGAATGGCGTAAGTCAGAAGCTTCTCACGACAGATAATACTCCCGAACGTTTGTCAAACATTCGCAAGAATCGGAAAAAAAAAAAAAATAGATCGGGCGTAAACAGTCTGTGCAGGGCGTGTGCCCAACTTCTCTCAGCCATTCTAATGGAAGGGATTTACTAATGAATCCGAATGAAGTAACTCATGAGCTTCACAGATAACCAATGGATTATAATGAGCAATAAGGTGGGATAAGTCCACTGTTCAAGCTCAGCATTTTTAAACGTGGACTCGGCTTATAGAATAAATTTAATTGTTTCGTTTTTTTTCTTTCTATATATTACAGATAGCTATCGTCATTGTCTACCCACGCTATAGACACACCCATTCCAATGTAAAAAAAAAAAAATAAACTGAAGGCTTAAGACACCTCTAAAAGTATTTACGAATAACCTTTTCTCCAAAATGTCAAAATTTGAAGCATAAAAGGGTACTTAAGCTCTTTACGTTCGCCATATAGCTGAGGCGCTTTAAGCTCTTTGGATATTTTTCTTTTTTATTTCATTTTTCAAAAGGCAACACAAAATTGAATTTTACCCCCAGAGATACATTGAGAAAGTACGCAATTTCTACCTAAAAAAAACAACGAAAAGAGAATGTTCATCGACCTTTCCTTTTAACGCATAGTCTTAG
This sequence comes from Blera fallax, assembly GCA_946965025.1. Taxonomy (NCBI): domain Eukaryota; kingdom Metazoa; phylum Arthropoda; class Insecta; order Diptera; family Syrphidae; genus Blera; species Blera fallax. Next base: position 15,175,453 of record OX337244.1, read on the forward strand.
AGCATAACCTCACAATAGGTCTATTTAATATTTATAGCTGTAATCTTGCATTGTGAGCAGTGTTTCTTTCGTTTTTCTATTATGAAAACTCATAATTTTGATGGGTAGACTTTTATATGTTTTCGCCTTTCTTGGGAACATAATAGCAACCAAACCGCTAGTGGGCGGAATAGATCCCACAAAGGAGCTCGGGTAATAAACAATACTCCCAGGTTTTTTTTTTTAATGTTTTTCAATGGCACAAAGAAGAACAAATTCAGTTCACGCTCCATGCGTGTTTAGCGCAGATTTAGAGATGTGTTTCTGATTACAGATGGAGAAACAGAAACCCACTCGCGCGAGTCATTTAATTCGGTCCCCTTTCTATCATTTCACTGTCAAGAGATTAGATAAGCTTCCACATCAGCTCAAGCTAAAAAGAATAAAGGCAAAGGAGCTCTCAGCTTTTGAATAGGATTTTGATTTTTATTCTCGCTGCCTAATTGAGGTGTTTAATTAAATGGCCACTTAAAGCTGTAGCACGACAGCGGCTACGGCGATGGCGGAGGATAACTAAATTAACAATAACCACTCACTTGAGCAGATGAGATGTCGATGTTGATGCCAAAGACTATGTGGATGTTGATGTTGGTGTGTATGCGAGTGTGTTGTGTCTGATGGCAATTAAAGCCAAGTTGAGTTCGTTCAATGGTGGTGCGGTTGCGAGATGGTTTCGAGATACGAGTATAGATACACAAATACTGAGAGACAGATATAAGATTCTCTCGGATGTAAGCAGGGTAATGTTGACATAACAAAGCCAATGAAGAGGATAATCGCCCTGCGGCTGGATGTGTGTACCAATTAAAAGAAGGTTTCTGAAGTTTACCGCAAAGTATTGCACTCGATTGTTGTTGTTTTTATTGTTAATGGCAGACGAGAGAATTTATCATCATTATTGTTCAGTAATTGTTATTGCTGAGCGCTCTGTGTACAGATACGTATAAGTGATGCCGTGCTGTTTCCTAGATTTGATGGTGGGAAATTTGTTCCAAGTTTTTTTTTTTTTTTTCTTTTTTGCTGTGTCGAGGAGTGGTAATAATCGAGGATACCAATTGACGGAAGAGAGAAGTAGAATACTTCTCTATTTTTTTTTGTTGGAAAATAATGCTTTTGTGGTTAACATGACGGAATGAGAGCAAGCAGATTTAATGAAAGATAATGACAGATGTCAAATTTTTTTTATTGTTGGTAATGTTTGATAGGATATCATGTCGAATGAGTATTTTTGTGTTCATTGACTCTGAATGAGGAGAAATGGATAAGTGTCGGGGTCAATAACTCGGCATAAACATGGAGTACTTTGTAATGAGCATAGCGTAGGTGGTATTAACAGAATGGAGGGTTTACATTCCAATTTTTGAAACCACGCGATGCTTTAAAGAGTGGGAGTTTCGCAAAGGCTAACACAGCATCAGCGGAAGTTTTAAACCAAATTACTCAAAAGACTACAGATACGTTTGTAAAGTCATACAATTTCCAGTCAACTGTCTAGGAAGCCACCCGTCTGAGGAAAAGGACGAGGCGAACACAATAAAAAAAAAAGTTTTTCTAACCAGCTGGCAATTACAAAGATAAAAACTAAATTATTTTGGATTAAGTGATAGATCGAGATAGTTGAACAAATTCTTTACCCGGGAAGTCAAAAGCATAAGCCACCGAACTTGATGTTGAGAAACGAATCTGAAAAGCGAGGGCTGCGTTCGAAGCGCTATCTGACATCAGAAGAAGCAATGTGTAGGGCATCAAAATCAAGTTGCGACTGCCTCACGTTAGTATTGTTGAATGGGATCAGCACATGGAAGATGTCATTCGTAGCTGCAGCCTTCGGTGGTTAGATGTCTACCCAACATCCTCGCGATTTTTTAGCCTAATCGCATATCAAACCAATAGCTCCATATAAGAGCGGGGCAGGAACCAATTGACATCACCACACGACGAAGAAAATGGTAATGGATTGGTCACACTGTGCGGCGCAAAGATAGGTCCATTGCCAAATATGCTATGCAATGGCATCCGCTTACTCAATTGCGCAGAAAAGCGGGGCACGCAAGAGACAAATGGCGCGATAGTCGAGAAGGAATCTCGGACTTTGGGGATGAGTTGAAGACAGTTGAAACGCGTTGCAGAGCTCTGAACCCGAGGGCGCGCAGGTTGGGTTGACGCACTATGTTTCCCTATGGGTGACAGGACAAAAATAAGTAAGCAATAGAATAAGGTGGCTGGTTTAGCCTCGAATCCAGCCGGGAAAGCGTTGGAACATTAAAGATAAGAAAATAAAAAAAATCGTAAAAATACTTATGTTCATACATATGTTTCCAAGGACTATGAAAACTTGAGTCCCTTTTTTCACAAAACGCAATGAAAGTAAAGCGTCAACTTTTTGCAGATTCCCTGTGTGAGCAGGGTACGAAAATCAAATCCTTTATAAATTCGCGGCAGTGACGATTATATTTTTTTTTATTGCTGTATAAAAGCGGTTCCATTCTGCTTCCAATCTCCAAAACTATGCTTATCAGCTACAGGATCGCACGGAAGCATTTTTCAAGAGGAGGTTTTAACAGTAAATTTGCAGAACCAAGTAAAAAAAGCAACAGACCGTATGTGTAGCAGGATCTAGCTTCTCACATCCTTCCGTGTTGTAATGTTATATTTTTCACACCAACCTATAATTTAAAAGCATATCCGAAAGGCTATTTTTTTTATTGGGAAGCTTTCTCGTGAGTTACTACTACCTTCGGACATATGTCAGACATTTGCAAGAGGTGGGTCAGTGAAAAGACTTTTTAGTGTTTTCTGGGATTCGAACGTCGAGTCTCCTGGCAATTCAACCCACTAACCACTTAAGGCCACGGCGGCCACGAACTTAGAAGCCAAAACCTGCTAAACTACGGATCGAAATCGAGTTTGGCGTTCTCTTGTTTGGTTTAGGGAAAAGGAAATACATATCCGCAAATCTTGATCAATTGGAAGTCCTTACTGTAGAAACACTTCATTTTTACATCCGATCGTTTAGAATGCAAGTTTATTTCTGTATCATTTGTGGAAAACATTATTTTCTTAGAATTTCCATTTGTAAAAAAAAAAACTATACTTCACGAGAAAAAGTATAATAGCGAAATTGGACCCCTGTGGTACCCCATTTATAAATAAACACGAACACTTCAAACAAATTCTATTTCTGTATAAGTGATTCCCAGTACCAATTAAAATTCGTTAAACTACGAGTAAGTATGAATGTATAGTCTTTTGTGTGTATGTGTACACCTCTCTCCAATGATAATTGAAAGTCAAAGATTTAATCTGTTTATCTTAATCCCACGATTTGCGCCGAGAAAATCTCGCGAATAATTACAAAGCCAATTTGTTTTCTTCTAGATTGCTCAACTGACATCATTCTCAGCGGCAGCAAGTCAGTAGATCAGTTCGTTTGCCTTTCAAAACATTTTCTCTGTTCACTCTCTTATAAGAAAAAAAAACTTATAAGCAATTGCGTTAATCCACTTAATTTACTCGAGCAATTTGCTCGCGCATTTAAAATGAACACAACAACAGTGAATGCAGCACAGTACGAGTATAGCAATAAATAATTTCATTCTCGCTACCATCATCGCACTCATAAGTATCTAAGTATCTAAGTATCTAAGTTGGTGTTCAGACAAATGAGCTAAAAGCTGCAGTTGAGGATCCGATGCTGGAGCACTAAAGTAAATGAAATGAGAAACTAAACAAAATCACGTTAATGCGTCGGTGGTTGCCTCTTCCACCATCCTGCGCCTAATCTTCTCATTTACTTTAGTTTAATCTTAATGGTTTCGTTCAATTTTGTTTCATGGTATTTATCTCTACAAAGAGAACTCTCCAGCGCGCTAATAGGCCTCTTTCGTACATCGGCAGCGGTGGTGGTAGTATACTCGTACATATGGCCCGCATGAGTTCACGTCAATCGTAAATTCAAATTATTCACCCAAGAAAAGGCATCAAAGTGCTCATAAATTTGTCAATTTACTGTTGACACAACAAAAAGACCGGATTGACATTTTTATTGTCAAATTATAAATGGATCCAGCGCCGAGTCGAAATGAAATGAAAACAGAAAAAAAAAGAAAGAATTCGTTTTCGAGAGTCATGTGTGTTTCTTTTATTGTTTTGTTTGGTAGGCTCCTTTGCATAGTATAGATACTCTTACATATGTACATATAGGCGCTTAGTTTGAAGGATGTGTGTATATTTTAAAAAGGAAGTCATAAAAATTCCGCGGAAATGCCTGCGAACGAGCAAATACCAAACTGTATTCGACATGAGGGTGCAATCGTAATGTCATGCGTTTCAGAGGGTAGTTATTGGTGGTGGCACAGTCTTCTAAATTAGATTAGGGTCTTAAAATTTTTGGAAAATTTCGGAATTAATGAAGAAAATACTAAATGGTGATTTATGCGCGTTCGGTGGAAATGTTTTAATTTAATTTGTGGTTTCTTGATTACCACAATTTGGTTAACGTTTTTATGGGTCGTATTCGGTATATAATTACTCAGTGTAAGGATCTGTTTGTCGTCTGAATGTTTTCAGAAATAAAGATTTGATTCAAGGTTTGATTATATTAGCACACACTTACTTTTGAGATTGTTAACCAAAAGGCATAAAATGCTTAGATTTGTTTACGTGCATAGCTCAATTAACATGGATACTTCGTCAGTCAAAAAGGTATCTCTAACGATTTTCACCTTATTAGCACCATACTTTCGACAGTTTCTGCAAATTCTAAGATTAACCGAAGAAGTCATGGATAAATTACAATCGACTTTAAGGGAATAGAATGCGACAAAATCATGGTTCGTTCACGAATTGTCCCATTTGATCAATGCCAAAGAAAATGTTGATAACAAAACCATTTAAGCCACAATCTGTTTTGTCGAATACGACTGCATGAACCAGGAATTTATCTTTAGATTTTGGCCTAACATAGAAGAGGTACATCTGTATATGCAAGAAACTTAGAGCTATAACCAAGCACGTGCTCGAGGCTATCATATCTTGCACAATGGTAAGAGACTTTAAAGATCAAAGTGGCATCCGTTAGGTTTGCATATTGTCACCATTACTATTCATTGTTGGTATTTTTCCAACACAAGCAATAGCGGCAGTATTGCCTTAAGAGTTCTCTTTGCATTATCCTACAGATTTCGTAGCCGACCTCAAGCTCAAACGAACGACTCTGCATGAGATGTTTATAGAGGCTACCTTTTGATTGCCTCAGGAGGGGTGACAGGACCCTAGTTACAATCGTCTGCAGAAAAAAGAATTAAGCAACATGAGAGTATCTTCTTGCGTAGTCAATGAAAGATACTCTTTCGTATCTCCTTGCGTAGTCAATGAAAGATACTCTTTCGTATCTCCAATTAGTTCGATTGGTTGGGGCCTCAACTTTTATTAAAAGGCAAGTCAAAGACGAAAGTGTGTGGCTCACGAAGTATCTAATTACTTTACTTGGCACATCTGTTGGCAAAAAATTGTATCGCATCCAACAATAGATCTAATGAATCGCCAATTTTTTGTTTTCTTTGTTAGCAAATTATGACGGAAGCATGAATGGTTTCCGTATGACTAATAACGTGAAACTCACACGTCTCCGGGTCTCATAATAGCCACTCGGCACTCGACATACAACTGGATACATTCCTCTCACATCCACTTTATTGTCAATGTCATCAATCTTGTTGTGGGATTATTCTTTTTTTGCTTAGTCTTCTCCAACTTTAATGCAATCTGAAGCTAAACGCATTTGCATTCCATCATTTCACGGTCTCACTGTATCTGGGATCCCCGCTTCAATGCCGTGACACACACTTGTATTTCTCATCCAATGACAAGCGACAAAGGCGAATTTTTCTCACAGATATCTTCGCTGAATGCCAGTAGAACGAGACGACCAGACGGACAGAATTGCATTCGTACACCATATTTCCGTTCAATTATCGCTTACATCACGTAACAATACCCGTACACATCTACCTGTGAGTGTGTGTCACCATCTACGTAACCATGCATGCAAATCGGTGCTACAAATCGCACCAAGGATAATCAAGTTATAGTCTGGTTACTGATGGTAAAGAGGGTCGTGTGTACACGTGTGTGTGTGTGTGTGGTTGATGCTGCATCTTCCACAGATTGTTAGCTCTGTGAGTAGCAGCAGATTGAGGTTTTTGGAATTTTTGGTTTTGACGGTTGGTTAGATACTCACCGAATGGTTCTTTGGTGATGATCACCTTGTGGTTTTTGGATGATGTTGCCTCGATGAAACCGCGGTACGACGATATTTGTGGGTAACAACGAGTAAATGCATAGCATTGTGTATGAGATGTTTGTGCATACAGAGGGAAGGTATTCATCTCGAATTATTTGGTGAAATGATGGACTCAAAGGGATTTTTTTTCTTTGAATTTCTGTTTAGAGGAGATTACAAATGGAATTATGAAAAAAAAATTGTTTACACAAGAGATTTATGCTCGGCAATTAAGCAAATATTTGACTTTCTGGGAAATTGATTTAATGGAAAACATAATTCGGGTCAAACTTGAAAAATAATTTGTTTTTCTTATTTTATGTAAAAATAGAGTCAGTATTGAGCAGCCATGGTTGGATGGATTTTGATTTAGTAAGTTCCAGGAAAGAATCAAAATTCTTAGAATCCACTTTAGGGTGAGTATGTAGTCCCGTAAGGTCACCGATGATACTGTTAATCTGTTCTAACCTAGATGGTGTCTGGAAATTCGACAGACCGTTCAAAACTTCCGTATATAGGTAGATGGAGTTGGAATAATCAGCTTGGCAGTTAAAACATTAACTCTAGCGGACTAATGGAGTAGTTACTTTTGACACAAGTGACTGCGGTGGACCTGTGGATCAACCAATTGTGGTCTTGCAGACCACAATTCAAGAGCTCCAAGCTGAGTTTAGTGAGTAGTTTTGCGTAACCCAAGTGGAATAGATTCGATGACTATTCAAGGCAGAAAAGTTCGAGGTGGAGGTCATCTTCTTACGTAAAGCAGGAAGGAGCTCGCATGTGGAACCAAAAGATATCCGATCCATCAGTCTATCGTCATTTCTACTTAAAACTCTAGAAAGGCTAATCGATATCCACGTACGACAGAGCATTAACCCAATTTTGCTCTCGCCGTCCCAGCATGCGTACTGCGAAGGCAAATCGGTTGAGACAGCCTTACATTCGCATGTGCGCATCATTGAAAAATCTTTGAGTATTAAAGAATATACTATGGTGGCTTTCCATGACATTGAGGGTGCGTTTAACAACATCGAACCAAAAGCGATCATCGACGCACTTACAGATCTGAAAGTGGATACTTCGCTCAGAGTGTTGATCAATCAAATGCTCACATGCAGGATTATTAACACACAGCTGGGCGGTGCATCGGCCAGAAGAACTGTCTGCTGCGGTACACCCCAGGGTGGTGTCCTGTCACCTCTTCTGTGGAACCTGGTAGTAAATGAGCTACTGGTGGGCCTAGACAAGACAGGATTCAAAGTGATTGCCTACGCTGATGACGTTGCCATCGCTGCCTCTGGTAAGCACCCAAATACTCTCAAGGAAATCCTCCAATATGCTGTCCTTCGGCTCACCAAATGTGGGTGGGTGGACTGGTGGACCCCCACAAAACGGAACTCGTCCTCTTCACGAGGAAATATAAAATTCCCTGAAAGCCTCCTCTCCGTGGTCTAGCTATCACATTGGCCACTCCTCGATCCTTGATCTCCTTAACTTCAAACACGAAAATACAGACTACACCCCGCCGAAAATGAGTTTTGACCGTAACTTCCGTACGAGCATCCCTGAACGGGATGTATGGAACAACTCTCCCCCTATCGATGGTAGCTCGGTACACTTTTTCACAGACGGTTCTAGGACCGAAAGCGGGGTGGGATGTGGTGTTTTCTCCGAAAAGCTCAACCTCGAATTATCGTTCCGCCTCCCTGATCATTGTAGCGTTTTTCAGGCGGAAATCATGGCGATTAAGGAAGCCCTGTGCTGGCTGAAGTGTAATGTACTATCTGTCAGGGATATTACCATTCTCACTGACTTCCAAGCAGCAATCAAGTGTCTGGAATCGTGCTCGTTTACTTCAAAGGCCGCTCTCAACTGCCGTTTATCTCTTATGGAGATGACAGACCAGTTCAACATTCACCTATGCTGGGTGCCAGGCCATAGAGACATTCCAGGAAACTGCAGGGCAGACGAACTCGCCAGACAAGGCACTACTCTAAGGATTCTGTCTGATAGGCAGTCCCTGGATATGCCCCCAGCTACATGTAAGCATCTACTAAAGCTGACGACTTCTGCAGAAGCTGCAGAGACGAGGAGGAGGAGGAAATTATCCCTCACCTCCTATGTAACTGCCCTGCTCTGTCGCATAAAAGAATGGTCCATTTAGGGTCCCCCTTCCTTGAAGTCCTTGGTGACATAGCGTCCTTAGACGTCATGCGCATCTATCGCTTTATCAAAAGCTCCGGTTGGTTCTGTTAGTCCCTGAGTAGCGAATTGGTTTTGATCCATGGTATCACAAAGGACCTTTACTGGTCTAAGTGTGTCTGCACTCCCGTGCGGACAGCCAAGCCAACCTAACCTAACCAAGGCAGAAAACCACCAAGGCAGAAGTAAGTATCTCCTTGTGGATAGTACGTTTCCTTAGTCAGTTCAGTGTCGGGCATTCGTAGAAAATGTGTTTGGATGTTTCATCTTCCTCGAGGCAGAATCGACAATCCGTAACCTGGCACAGATTCATCTTGTTAAGGTGGTATCATAGGCCGCAGTAGCCAGTTAGGAAGCTTGCTCTCCTTATCTTACTTAAGGATTTCCTTATAGGAGTAAGGCTTAATTAGACGCTTGGATTGTCTTAGACCAGGGACAATTTCCCAGTGGTCAAGACGAACTTGGTGTTCCCAGTCGTTAATTTGCCCTAATTTTGCGGCCTTAATACCCTTTTTGGATATTAGGTCGGCGCAGATCTCAATGGCATGGACTTCTGCCTGGAAAACCATGGAACACTTTCCCTTGGTGATGGGTCCAAAGACGCCAGCTCCAACGCCAGAATCGATTTTCGATCCGTCAGTGTACCAGGTCAGGCTGTTTAAAGGCATTAGTGAACCTTTTCTTGCAAGTTTATCCACATTGTTGCTGCTTTTGATACGCTGATGAGAGAGGAGAGTGACGCATTGTTAAAGGCAACAAAATGTTTGAAAGGCTTGAAGCACTGATGGTGATTTGAAGTGATTTATGGAAGTTTATCGTTTTTTGCATAAAGACCGTGATGCATGCAATTAGCTTGACAAATAGGGGAGTCAGCTTTAGGATCCACAGGTATGCCGCAATTTTTCTGGTTCGACATTAGTGTCAAAAGGGAGGTTTAAGGTGCTGGAAACGACAACTTTTCCGTATTCTTAAATGAAACAAAAATGGTTCCCGATGGGTATCTAGAGCAGTCGGTGAGTATAGCGCATATCACCCGTACGGCCAGCACATGCAACACTTTTTCGACCTTTAGCAGCAATGCATAACTATTTGTTGGGACCACAATTGTCACCCAGGTCGGAAGATTCTATGTTTTCCAGAGGGGGTCTGGAGGCCAATATACCTCTCGTAGCTTTGTGATCAAGGGTTATCCCTTTTTTCACTATTACGTCTAGAGGGCAATCTCTTGAATACAATTAATCGCACAACGCCACTTCGGGAAATACAGACAGCACGATAAGAAAGGAAGAGAATGAAGAATGGTAGTGGTTTAAAACTCGGATAGTATTTGACTGTTTTCGTTGCTTATGATTCATGGTACTCTTACGTCCTCCTGGCGTCACTATCACATCAAACGTGCGACCAATTTTTCAGCCATATGACTACCTCACTGTCAGTGCTATGCCCTCGCAGTAGACTTGGCAAAAGTTTTCGGAATTTGTTGGCCGACCTTGTCATCAGGATTTGGAATGTAAACCTTCAAGATGACAAGCAATGACGTTGCCACTACGCCCTAGTCAAGGTTTACAATTTTGGTCGTCATGAGGATTAAAACTTTCAGACTAACTGACCCCAGAAGTGGTCTCTTTAGATTCTTTTCGTCGTCTGTCTTTCTTGTATTGTCTTCCTGTCTTCGCTTTGATTAGTACATTTAAGCGGTCAATCCTATAAAAGCCGTTGCAAAGGAGGTGGCTTACTACGGGCAATGCAACATTGGACTACCACTCTTGCTGATGTTAACCATTTTAAGCGATTTTTTTCTTAAAGCAAGGGTAGGAGCAAGGGTTCCTGCTCGATTGAAAGGGTTCTTCCATCATCAAGTGAATGATCCATTTCATTGTTCAGAATGTTACCATGGCTTGAAATCCTTTCAAGCGATTTATAGCTCCAGTGTTATGAGATGTACTCAAGCAGGACGACATTTTTATTTTTTATTCCTTTTTTCTAAGAGTTTTCAAAGAGATTTTATTGCCGAATGGATATATCAGCAAGCAAATTCGAATACAATGCGTTGCGTACTTTAGACGATAAATTGACACATACCTACACAAAAGTCTTTATGACCTTTTTTATTCGATTCTTCCTTAGTTAACGTAAACTTCTTTATGTTTGACAATTTCATTCGAATTAGGTACATACATTCCATTCTCCTTTATTCGTTAATCAACTTAACTGAGTTCTCTAAATCACGACTCATTTAAATAATAAATTGCCATCGACTTCACAGCTTCAAACTTAAATTAATGCCCACCTTTTTACACCCTGACGTAAGCTCATAAAAACTGATTACCCGGCTAAAGTGCATCATAAAATTGCAACAAGCGTGATACTAATAAAAACCAATTCAAGCTGCATTGAGTGATGAAAAAATGTGCACCATCCCGTTGTGCAACGTATCCTTTCAACACTTGTTACCATAACAACTCAATTTATTCTTTCCTTCTTCTGATTTAAACCAAAAAAAATTGCAAGCAAATTTTAACGGTCATTAAATATCAAACAGCACAGGATATAAGCATTCTCCCTTACCGACTTGAATGCCAGAGGAACCTGCTAACTTTAACTACCGTGTTAAATTCAGGTTATTACATAATAAAAATTCCATTTTAATCATTCCATTTAAAAAAAAAAAAAAAAACGGTGAAGGAATGTAGATTCGCATTCACCAAATATAGGCACCACTTTTTGGCTAAGCACCCATAAATTCGCTCAGCGAGAAAGATTTTATGACAGCTTCGGCACCCGCGCCTTACGTACACCACACACAGAGTACTCAATCAACATCGTGTTAAGCTGATTACAGCTGAACAGTTGAGCAGTTGAAACGAGAATGACTAATTCCCTTCACCGAATAAATAAAATTAATTCAACTTTCGCCCTAAAGAGGTACTAAAAGCCTGATGTTTGGACACGTACCTACACATTCACACACAAGGCCGATAATTTCGGGATACTTTAGGACGTTTTTTTTTTTTTTTTTTTGTTTTTGCGAATTAAAATTTGCGTGAGTATCTAGAGTGGGGCGGGGGCATATACATACCTATATAGGCTACACACCTATAAAAATGCTGCTCACCAGGTGGAAGAAATCGAATCGAACACGAAACATTTTAATTACCAAAAGAAGTCGTAGTGCTAGCTTGAGCGGTACCAGTATGAGAACAAGAAAGAGTGTCTGATAAAATTCGGTTGCGTGCAACTTAAGCCGAACCAAACTACATGGTGTGGATGGAAGGTTGAGGGGCTGAGGGATGGTAGGCAAACCGAATGAGAAAAGAAACAACTTTCAGAAAAGTATCCACATTAACTGACTCACACGATTAATTCGTCTTAGCCACGGTTATCGTGACCCTTTAACGCCAACAGCCGCAGCATTGGCAGCGACGAATGGCACCGAAAAACGCAATTCGACGCACGCAATTTATTACTGACTGTCTTGTCGGTGTTTCTTTTCATATTTTTCCCACTTAGTTCACTCGAGCGGAAGAAAAAATACCAAAATTTTGGATAAAAATACTTTTTATTCTGAAGAAAACGTTATAGGAACAATAAGTCAGTTGAATCATGAAAAGATCTCCGCATCGACAGTGTTGTTGTTTCGAGGAATGGTGGCAAAGTAATGGATGACTTAGCGGTTACCCAAAGTTATCGCAGAAATTAACGATAATTTGTGAATTTATTTAATTGCACTTCTCCACTGAGTCAGTGAGATTTTCACTGAGGATGACAGACACAGTGGGTATAGGTAGGCAGGGAGGATTCATCAGTGAGTTGAGGGGACTGCAGTCAGGAGCGATTACTAATAGATTACTACGGACTTAAAAATTTTAATCTTGAGCTAAGAGCATCGCAATTTCGTTGTGTGCCAGGAAAATGTCGTCTATCTTATTAACTTTAATCCATCTGAAAGCAAAGGCAAACGGAGGGTTACACAGATATTTCTGACTTGCCTGTGCATGCTCATAGTATAGTGTACCTTAGGGTCTTGCACACTGAAATGAAAAATATCGAACGACTCGTCAAAGATTCGCGAATAGCATTTGTTCCGTTTTCTTTTTTTTTTTTTTGAAAACTAGTGGCGAACATTTGACAGAGTTGCACAACTCACTTGATTGCAAAGATCTGCATATTTATGCATCAGAAGTGCACTAAGAACTACTCCTTCTGCAGCATTCGACAGTATTTTTCATCTCCTTCTACGAGACACTTATCTAGCAAATAGATGACTACCAGTAAGGCCATCCGTCTTGAAGACCCCTCGAGGTGGCTCAGCTACAGCATTTGTCGCTCCTCGATCCTTGATCTATTTAATCTCACCAATGAAAATGTAGACTACACCTCTCCACAACTGAGATTTGATTGTAATTCCCGAATGAGCATCCCTGTCCGCTTTTGAAAGGAGATTCGCTACAAGAATTCCTGACAGAATGTGCTGGAAGAACCGTAGGAGCATGAAAAAGGAGCTGGCATTCTACACCGATGGTTCTTAGATGGACATTGGCACGGGAGACGGAGTTTATTGGAAAGCCCTAGGAATAAACCACTCCTTTAGAATTCACGACGACTGCAGCGCCTTTCAGGCCGAAGTCACAGCCATCATACAGGCTGCTGAAATTATTCGCGAGAGTAATATCGTTGGCAAAACGATCACTGTCTATATAGACAGCCAGGCAGCCGTTAAGGCTCTGGACTCCGCGGTAATCAGGTCGAGGCTTGTGAGAATCTGCAAGTCACTCCTAAACGTGATATCTATCTCCCTTTTGTAGTAACCCCAATCAGTTCCTTACGGAAAAAGATAGAAGATGAAGCCATCGGTCGAGCAAACAGACGCTAGGTTCATCTGGAAACATGCGCAACGGCCAGGGCGCTATGGCCGGCCTTCAGCAAGAAAAGATCAACCTCTCTGGTAAAACTTAGTCGTTATAACGCACGGGTTGTATCTGGCATAATAACTGGACACTGTGCTATCGGCGTTCACGCAGAACGACTCGGTGGGCTACATAACTACTTTTGCAGAAGTTGCAAGGACGAAGAAGAAATTGAATCCGTTCGTCATCTGCTGTGTGATTGTCCTGCCCTATCCGTCATAAGAATGAGGACTCTCGGAAGTTACTTCTTTTCGGAACTGGAGGACTTAGGAAATGTAGAGCTGACGGACCTCCTGAGATTCATATCATTATCTGGGCGGTTTCACATGTTTCCAGGGTTAAAAAGATTGGGCACAATGGACCGACCTGGTCTAAGTGAGCAGTGACTCTTTGTCACAAGGCACCCATCTACCTAACCTATCCCTGTCCGCACTGAATGAAACAACGATGACACCCCTTGGGCGGTAGTTCAGTTTACTCCTGCAGAGACTGCTCTAAGACCGAAAGCTGGATAGGTTGCTGTGTCTCGCAAGAAAGGGTACGACTCTTGGAATTCTGCTCAAATGCTGCATGCAAATATCTACTTAAGCTTTAAGCTTTCAGAAGGACCAATCAAAAATGACAAAATGGCTTGCCGTGTCTTATATCTAGGCAGATCTGGCCTAAACTGGATCAGAAACGCGGTGCCGGGTTAGATATGCTTAAGCATTGCAGATCAGCCACGTAATCGGTGTCCTTACGGGAAATTGTCTAATACGCCAGCATTATAAAAAGCTGAGTCACTTTTCCGAGGCCTTCTGTAGGAGTTGCAGGGACGAAGAGGTAGAGGCGACCATACCTCATCTGATTTGCACCTATGTATCTAACCCCTGTGGGCGCCGTGGCTCAAGTGGTTAGTGCGTTGGATCGCTGAGCGGGAGGTTCGAGGTTCGAATCCCAGAGAACACCTAAAAGTTTTTCACGGTCCCACCTCTCGCGAATGTCTGACAAACGTCCGAGAGTAATAACTGTCAAGAGAAAGCTTCTCAATTTGCCTTTCGGATATGGCTCTAAACTGTAGGTCCCTTCCATTTTGTGTGAAAAAATATAACACGCACAACACGAATGGTCGCGAGAAGCTAGGCCCTGGACCACATACGTCTGTTGCGCCAAGTATTTGTATTTTTGTATCTAACCCTGTTCCAAAGAAAACTGATCCATTTAGTGGCTCTTTTCATCAATGACCTCAGCTTCTTCAATTATCCCCGTGTTCGTCCGGTGCGCACAGTCGGAAGATTTTCTGCTGTTACCCAACGTCGGCCTAAAAGCCCGATAACTTCGCAGAGCTGAGCAACTGAACATCAGTCGCTTTTCTGTGAGGAGAATATTGCTTATAAGGACCAACTCGCTCAAGAGTTCAAGAAACTAACCACGCACTTAGTTATCTCTTCTCAGTGGGCTTCGAAGAATTGGACAATGACATCGATCTTCGTCGCATATTTTCGGACGAAGTTAATTTTTACTTCGGAAGCTTTAGCAATAAGCAACACCGTACGATTTGCGGCTCTGAAAATCTACAAGTAATCGTAGAGAAGCACATACATCCTCAAAGAGTGCTTCGGTTCGGTTTGGGTGTCTACTTCTTTAAAAATGAAGCTGGCAACAACGCTGCGGTGAACGAAGTACGATAGACAGACATGATAAAGGATTTTTTGCCACCGCAATTGGACGATTTGGACTTGGTTCCAGCAGTATTGCCCAACGTGCCACATCGGTCGTCACACAATGGAGCTTTTGCGCACTAAATTCGGTAGTCGAATCATCAGCTGACTCAGATGATAGTCTTGCCTCCACGCAGAAGCAATTTGAGTTTTTTTATGAGGAACAATTGTTAAGGACTGTGGTTACTCCAACGATTGACAGACTTAATGAAAACATCCATCAAATTATTTGCGAAAGAGAGCCATGAACAGTAAGCAATGCACGGCGAAATTATGCCGCCAGAGTGGGCTCCTCCAGCCACGGAAGAAAAATATTTTCCACAAACAATCGGAAGGTACACCCTCTTCAATAAAGCTTTAAAAATATTGAACAGTGCAGTCTTAATAGCAATTTCAAAAGGAAACCACCAAGTGGGTCACCCTCTCTATTCACTATTCTGTGCCACCCAACATTTTTCATCAAATTTATACTTTAAGTCCAAGTTCTTCAAAACTCATTTCAGATCGTTTAATAATAATAACTCGCCACCATATGCTACGATGTCTAGGGTTACATAAACCTCTCAAGTCTGCCTCTGGTTCCCAACAAACTTTGTAAAAAAATCCGCTTCAAGAGCACTTTATTAATTTATTTAATTAAAAAAAAAAACTGTTCTATTCCCATAAATTGTGCGACCGCAAACTAAACACAAAAAAAAAAAAAAAAAATCTAATTAATTTTATACATCAAGAATAATTTGACGTTGATAGGTTCTGCTGTAAGGAACTTTAGAATGTCATCCGGTTAAGTGGTCGTCGCATCATTTCAAATGCGATGTGAAGATGGCCATACTGGGTGAAGAGATATAGAGGAATATATGGAGGACATGATTGCTGAAATGATGAAAGTAAAATTGCTGATAATTGCTGAGAAAATGCCGGTTGAAGATCATAAGATATTAATTCATTTTAAGGACACTTCATCAATGATGGTGATTATATGCTGCTGACATGAATTTTTTTTTCATTTTTTGTTTTTGTAGATGCTCGTCTTAATTGAAGTAAATCAACGTAGAAGGAGAATGGTTTCATTTTATGCAGATTTAAATTTTGCATTAACTTTTAAATTAAAAGAAATATTTAAGTGGAGAGCTACATATGGAAGGATGCACGTACATTTACTTTAATTCACAGGGGCCTTTAAATTATTTTCTTAAGTGCAAGTAGGTGGGATTGACATTCATGAGCAAAAACATCAACCCTTCCACTCCGCTCCATCATTACTTTTAAAAGTTTCAAGGACGAAGTTGAAAAGAGGATACGCAATCGGACACAAGGGTTTATGGTTACTCCTGTAATGTTAAGTGTATTAACACGAGGTAGTATAAAAATGTAGGGAGGATGGAAAGGGAGGCCCTCTAATGGTAGTGCTTGCGGAAATTAATTTAGGTATGCCGCAGTAGATCTACTGTTTAAGAAAAATAGAAAAAGGAAAACAACGTTCGGATCTACATATGTGGGAAATATTCCGACCCCAGCGTGAGGCCCTAGACTATTCTAACGCAAATATGTTTAACCGCCATCCAGCAAATACGATGGGATGGGCTGGGTAAAACGAGGTTGAAAAACTATGACATTCATTACAGTGATTGCTACAGAGACCAGGAGAAACGCTAATTCTTGTGCGCCAATTTGAGCCAAGTCTGAATATCCCGTCACGAATGGTACATAGGGGAACATTTTATAACAATTCGTGTCAAGGCTAAGCATAGAATACATGACACAACGTCTCCAAACGAACTTAGGCTAAGTGACTTTGCGGCGAGACTAAACGTCCACTATAGCCAACAGTCAACAAATGTTATTTCCATCTCAGCATTCTTGAGGATACATGGCGATCGTGCGATCGACATAGTATTATTGGATACCTGAACCTTCCGAGCGACCAACATAGTATTGGACGGCTACCTTGTCGTAGCTAAGATACGAATGCGGATATCTATCACACCATAGGAACCAAGAAATACTGCGAGAAAATAAGACGTCGATGGTCTGCATCGCAACAAAAGGCTACATCTTTGGTAGAAGAGTTGGTAAACATAGCCTGCACGACACCACGTCTGGCAACGGACTCAGGCTGATTGATTTTGTTGCGGGCCGAAACGTCACTATAGCAAGCACACGGTTTCCTCATCTCAATATCCACAAGGGGACCTGGCGGTCTCCTGATCATGAAACGGTCAACCAAATTGATCATATTGCGATCGACGCAAGGCATGCCTCCAGTATTCTGGATGTCCGAACCTTTCGAGCAGCCAACATCGACTCGGACCACTACCTTGTTGCAGCCAAGGTACGAATGCGGATATCCCGAACGCCACAAAGAAGAATAACTGTGAGAAGATTTAACGTTGAAAAGCTGCAATCGTAAGAGACCACCAGAATCTTCGCCGATCGCGTATCCCGAAATCTCTCCACGACTCCTATGCCGCCAGCATCAAGTGCCGAAGACCAGTGGCAACGTTGCCAACATGCCATCAGAGACGCCGCAACTGATGTGCTGGGTTTCAGTCGACCACCACCAAGAAACCCCTGGTTTGACGAAGAATGCCGGCAAGCACCTGTAGCTAAACAGGAAGCGTACAAAGCGGCGCTGCAAAGAAGGACGAGGGCTGCTCGTGAGCTCTACGAGCGTAACAAAGCTGCTGGTCCTGATGGCCTACCGGCCGAGTTGTTCAATGCAGCCGGAAATGACTTGGTAGAGAGCATACACTAACTAATTTCCAATATTTGGTCAGACGAGTGTTTGCCTGATGAATGGAATCTCAGCATCGTTTGCCCGATCCGCATGAAAGGAGACCCCCTCAACTGCGCCTATTACACAGGCATTAGTCTCCTCAACATCGCTTACAAGATCTTATCTGCCGTATTGTGTGAACGCCTGAAACCCTTCGTCAACAACCTGATTGGCCCCTATCAGTGTGGTTTCAGGCCAGGAAAGCCCACAGTCGATCAAATTTTCACACTCCGGCAGATCCTGGAAAAAACCCAAGAAGTCCAAATCGATACTCACCACCTTTTCATCGATTTTAAGGCCGCTTAGGACAGCAGTTATAAAGACGAGCTATATAGAGCCATGTCTAGTTTTGGCATCCCTGCCAAACTCGTTCGTCTGTGCAGAATGACGACGGAGAACGCTCGCTGCTCCATCAAGGTCGATAATGACCTCACCGAGACATTTGATGTCAAAAAAGGATATAGACAAGCTGAAGCGCTGTCATGTGACTTCTTTAATACCATTCTTGAAAGAATTGTGCGAAACTCACAAGCCAACACCAGAGGCACAATCTTTCAAAAGTCTGTGCAGCTCTGGGTGCGTTCTTTTGCAAGATGCTGCTTGACAAGCAACACTTTGGAGGCAACGCCATCTGTTTCAATTTGCAGGGACTTATTGACTCATCCTCGTATAAGCTATTTCATGTGCCTGTGTTGTCAGGATACAACTCTTAAGAATGAGTCAGAAAGCGCGTTAAACTCATTACAAGTTGAATTGCTACCTAGATTTGGTATGCCTTCGGACATTGCTGTTTAGCCGCATAAAATTAAATTCCGGATTGGAACGGGGATCATATGGTTAGAGTCACAATCAAGATTCAAAACGGATACAAAGTCATCAATATCAATGTTGTAAGACCTTCTACGCTTTTTTTTTTATTAATCAAGTAATTAACCTCTTGTGTAATCGTTAACAAGAAACTAAAAATATACGTTACACCCAACTTATCCGACTTGAAAATCAACCCAAGCACTTTAAGTACCTTTGAAGTGTGCGCACATTAAATAGCTAATATATGTCGTAAGTCCATACTTTGTCGACACCATTTACACTGATCGTGTAAGAAAACAGTCGCCATTTGGTCTGTTACTTCTGTTAGTTTCCTGCCGTGTAGAAAAAAGATACATTCGTCACTACTAGAATTCACCATATACAATTAACTTAATCACCTATTCACGAAGTAATAAAAAATTATTATTCGCACTCTTAATCGCAAACGCTTCCAAGAATTTTTAATGTTTCGCTGTCAGAGTATAATGTTGCGGTTGTGATTCTCCTTTCGCAAGAATACAAAGCCACAGTGGCATACGAGTGTATATAGATACACATGTATCTATGCCATGTTAATGACTTTACGAGCACTTCTTTAACATTTTAATTCTTTTTTTTCCTCCTTTCATACTGTTATTTTATTTACTTTTAATTAGTAGTCAGCAATGTATAATAAATTTCCTTGATTTCCTCTTCTTTTATTGTTGCCCCTTCCGATTCACTGAAGCGTCAATGTACAATCCATGGTTGTACGAGTATACGAGTACAGATACGTTTTTTTGTTGTTGTTGTTGTTGTTTTGTTTACGTTTCTTCCTCTCGTCAAATTACATCAAAAATTGATGACACAACATTGTCAACTTTGTGTCCTATTGTGCTCGACAGTTAATGCTTTAAATAAACATTAATCTTGTCGTACGCATCTGTATCTTTTTTTCGTTGGTTGGCATTTTTTTTTTCTTGTCATTGACATAAAGGGAGACAAGCTAAGATGTAATCTGATCTTTGAGAGACGACACTCTTTGAGAGTGTGAAGGTAACACTTTTTTTTTTTTAACAAAAAAGAAAACAAATCCACGGAAAGAGGAACAAATTTTTCTGGAATTTGCTTCACTTAATTTAACAACTTAACATTGTCATCCTCAATCATATGAAAAAAAGCGTTTTTAGCTACCATTTATGTCCAGAATTAGAGGCATTCACCTGTGTGTCACATAATTACAGCATTATATCCAACACACTCACTCTGTCACTTCTCTCAACACGTCAATCACATTTGCGATAGGTAAAGTGACGGTGGTGTTGAATATCCTAGCACCATATGTGGAACCGTATAAATCCATGCAACCAGGAAGTGGTGCATACGACAAAACATTTTCGAAATTAACAAAACGACAGCGAGCTGCAACAACGGATTTGCATTTTTCACGTTCAATTAGCGTTAAGAGTTTACGTCGTGAAAGACGTTCTTTATGTAGTCTGGCATGGGAAGCTCTCGCTTCGGAGGTAAAACCATTCGTCGCTTTTGTCTTGTGCAGTGTTAGTGCAGCGCGAATCTGGAAATCGATTCCATGTCGCTTTAGTACACGTATGGTTTAACGACTCTTTTACTATTGAACCCGGGGTTCAGTCTCGCAGAACAGGTGATGGCATTGCTAAACGAAACTGAGCTTAATATTATAATGGAATAAGCGTTGTGTTACAATACGTTAAGGTTGGGTTGATGGGAGAGGGCGTTGTATATGTAGTGTCGTTCCGCATGCCTTTGCTTTAAATTGGATTGGACAACTGCTGATGGATGGAATTCTGGGAAAATATTGAAGAGATTGTTAGGAGAACGGATTGGCTTTGTAGTTTGCTAATTGCATTACGTTATTGCACTATTAAGCGTTAAAGATACTTTTAAGTAGTAGACGCTTGTTTTAGTTCGAAGGACCAGATTGAATATCCTAAATTGTGGGCACCGTGGCCTACCAAAAGTTTTTTCAAATGTGGTGCTAAACAGTTGAATAAATAATTAAGTTTTTGTGAATCATTTGGAGAGCATTCAAAACGATTGTGGAACAGGAAATACGACGGCAAGCAGGGCTTCGTAAGCTCGGTTTTATTCAAATTCTATGATGGGTAATCTACTTACGACTGATATTAAAGTGCTGCTATGAAATTTACCTGAAACGAAAACAAAAAATGGAAATAATTAGAATTTAACATTTTCATTAAAAGTAGTAAGTAACATAATGGGGTTAGTAGCATGGCTAAGAAAGGGATTTAAATATCATCTCATGGTTAAAGGATTAACATAAATGTGCATATGTATGTCCTCTCGAAACAATACCGATACACAGTATAGCATATCCGAAAACCATTGGTTATGATATTGGATTCCAATGACGATAACACGAGATGTCGCTCTCATATATTTGGAGAAGAAAAATGGACAAAAACGTTCACAACTTATATTCTCCGGATCAGAATATGAAGCAAACAGGAAACATCAAGTTGTTGATCTTAAACTATGTCTTACGTTCCGAATAGTTTGCTATCCGGGCTTTCGATATAAGGATGTGGTATTTTGGTAGCTTGGGCACTAAATCATCAATCAAGTATCTGTAGACCAAAACTGATGATATGAAAATTCATATCTGTGCAACGTAGTGCATACACGATTTATGTATGATTTAAAGCCTTTCTGATTTGAACAATTTTAGACCGCGTATGGTGATGATGATGACCAAACTTGGGACCGCACAAAAATTAAACCAGCTTTACGGCATAGCATTAAAATTCAGGCGATGTACTGCGAAGTATACAAAAGGCTCATCAGAATGAAATATTTCTCTCGCCGAATTTTGGTATGAGCTGCTATGCCGCTTTTTCAACCTACCTCAGAGGGGGGATTAAGATACAACCGCGAATTTAAGGAGCTGCAGCAAGATCGGGATTGAAAAATCTAAGAAACCTCGCGTTGACCCGGCAAAATCAAGGAAATGGACAGTAAAGTTCTAGGCAGCAGTCTTTGAAATACAGCCCACGGTAAAAAGGTCAACATCTTGACTACGCTGATGACGTTTGCCTGCTCTCACACAGCATAATGAACCTGCATCGGATGGCCCATATCTTGTAGTCAGAAACGAACAAAATGGGACTCAAAATAAATGCTCAACGCTCAACTCAACATTGACGGACAGCAAGTTCAGAAAGAAAGTAGCTTTCTATGGTCTCAGAAGACGTATATAACTTTGTGTGGACAACAGACTTTACAAAGGAAAGACTGCACTCGGTATGCTGTCTAAAAACTGAGACTGTTCCGCTCAAATGTGAAAACAGTGCTACTTTATGGGTCACAAGAAAGTTGCAAGTCTTCACAAATAGGTGTCTTCGCAATTTCTTAAGGATCTTCTGCGCGAACCGTATATCGAAGAACCATTAGACCTCAAAATTTGGAGAAGAAAGTGACAGTGGATTCGTCACACCTTACGACGCGAAGACAGTTCCATTGCGAAGTATGGTATGTAATGGAATTTAAGAACCCAATCAGGCAGATAAATGGGCCGGCGTAGGTAGACATGGAGAAGGTCGAGGAAGAATTTAGATCATTGGAGATGACTTGAAGGGAGCTCCAGCGCGTTGTAGAACTGCGAACATGATGGTGCGCTGGCGTCATTAGAAGATGACCAGGATCATCCTGCTTGAAATCAACAAAGGTTTCTAGCACTAATTTTAATGATATTACTGAGCCAAGTGCTTCCAGAGTAGCCTAACTAACTATCTGATAATATAAATATTTTGCGGTTGGTTTTCATAGACAAGTAAGTGACAAAGAACTTCGGAACATGAACGCATATTTTCAAATGCTGGAGTAAGCAGTTCGCGCAAGGAGCGCTTCATTTAATTGTCGAATCACGATTTGATCTATCGCAATGAGTCATATGTACTCACGTAACTGCATTGATTCATCGCAATCGTTAGTTGATACATCCGCTTCCAAAATCAGGATTGCACAGCCAATTTCAGTACCCGCACTGCCATCGATTAGATCCTTTATAAAATCGTGAACGACATCATCATGTTGAAGCTATTCGAATGGTTTTGCAATTTCCATTCCAAAATTAAATAAATCTGTTCCGCAAAAAACCAAATCCACAGTAATCATCCCCAGACATGAGCACCATCATTTGATAGCAGTTGTGATCGCATCAGCGATTATGCAAAAATCAAACAAGGCTCAACCAACTGTGAGCATAAATAATTCCGCAGAAGAACACAAAATCCACCACAACAATGGACCCCATAAAAAAAAGAAAAAAAACACGCTCCCCGAGATTAAGCAGAAGGAATCAAAAAATGCATTCGAAAACCGAAGAGGAAAAAAAAAATTCGAACAAAGAAACTACCACCAACCGACCACATGGCAACGACGACGAACAACTCGCAGCTCATTTGGGGGGCTTAATTCAATACTACATCTCAAATGATTCCTTCTCCTTTGCATTATGTTTCCCCACGATTTTTTCATTCCTATACCTTCTGCCTTTATCATGAGTCTCGCTTTTATTCCCGATTATAACAACAAGACCGCTCGTTAAAGTTCCAACATTTATTTTAATACACCAGGCCGACGAAGACGATGACGACGACAACGAGGACTACGACGACCAGCAAGCGCCAATTCTTATGTTGTAGCCCTAGCACCACCGCGCGAAAGTGAGGCTCTCCAGCAAGTTCCGAGGGTTCCGCTGTGAGTTCCGTCATAATGACAGTGTCTTTGGTGGTTCGGTGCAAAAAAGAATAATGGTAACCAGTCGAGCAGGACAAGTACTACACTTCTCCTCGAGAATCACGATCTCCACTTTAATCGCCGGAACGTAACGAAAGACACAACGTGCAACAAGCTCGCTGAGCGCAAATAAACATCTCCTCATCGTAATAACAACAAGGGAAGGCAGGAAAAGAATATAAAAAATCCCCAAGAAACGTGCATTCATTCGGACAGCTTCAAAGATAAACCAAATGAGCAAGGAATCGCACTCAGGCCCGAAAGACAATGCCAAGCACAATGAAACTGCTAAGGAGCACTAAACAATAAAAAAAAAATACAGCGAAGCACTTTGAAAGAGAAGGGGAAATGGGAAGAAATCCAGGTGAAGTGGGTCTGTGTCGACAATCCTCATCCGAGAGGTTTATTTACATGCACCGACATTGGATAGACATCCTCGATCCTAAGCCGAAACCGAGACAAACCAAATAAACCGACCAGACCAACCATTCAACACTCTCTCACCAAACCATCGGCTCACTCTCCTTCAAGCACTAAACGAGAAGTGAGGTTATTATTTCACTCCACGCGAGTGTGAGTGACATTTTCGGACGAGGAATACTCCGAAAAAATGCAAAAAAAAAAAACGCCATTCTAAGCCCACTTAAAAGGTGCTGAAACAGAAGGACTCTGCTGGGGCTCTGATGAGATGACGATCCGATGACAACTTCAGACACAACGCCGTACAAAACAATTACAAAATATTTCCATTCTGCGTCTGTCCCGCATTCATCATTGGCAGACCCCTTTCCCAGGATATGCTCGCATATACGATTCTGGTGTGTGTGAATCCACCAGCTGACGGCGCGCATTCTCTACGTAGAATTTTGTTTTTCGAAAATGAAAGGGAAATGAAATTTCATTTCAACCGCAAGGAACATATTAAATCCGGGTACTTAACTCGGCACAAAAGGATATACACGCTGCGCGGATGGGAATCGACAAATTGTGGTCCTATTGTCTTTGAAGTTCCTTTGATGGGAGAATTAAGCATTCAATTTGCTCTCCGGCTGTTTTCGTGGTTCGGCAGGGTTGAGAAATGTTCAATTGAAGTGAGACTTTGCAAAAAGTCATTTTTTTATTTTTTTTTCATTTTTTGAAGAGGATGCGATGGATGAGCTCTGTGCAGATGGATGTAATGAGAGGAATTCTTTCCTTTTTTATGATTTTTGATGTATTCTACATGCAAGGGTGAGAGATGTAATATCAAATTTAAATAAATGTCAAATGCATTGACAAGAGAAAATAATATGAGAAGTACTTCAATGAATAATGTAAATTCAGCAAAAAAAAAAAAAAAAAATGTGCAGGCTTAAGCTACGATATAAAAAAGGATAGGACTGTTGAAACAATCAGACAATGAAGGCATTGAATGTGGAAGAGGCTTCCTGCCATGATGGTCGTGCATTCCAATCCTTCAAATGGCATTGAAACGGTGTCGATGTAAGGGTAGCAAAACTGGTTTATCTTGAATGAATCCAGGCTCACATTTGGACTGACAAAACCTACTGTGTGCGAGCCAAATTTTTTTTAGAAGGCTTAAGTTAGGATTAGTCTAACCACAACGTAGTGCGTAACTAAATTACAACCTTTCTGGCCACGAGTTTTCCCCTACATGCGACGACATGCCCATACACCTGCCTATGCAGTTTAATTTTGATGTGTGTGTTCCCATACAATCCTTCGTCTCCTAAGCTCCAAGGCATTGTGTGTAAAGCTGGATTCCGCCAAGAAGATGAGCGACATATGTAACTTCTTCAGTCTCGTGCTGGAGCAGATACATACAGTTGTGTTCAAAATAATAGTAATGCTCCTTGACAAATTATTGAATAACAAATTTTAGCATGTTGAATCGTTCAAAATCTGAATTCAGCCGGCAGACATTTTGAATGGAATTAAGGAAACAGAAACATATTCCAAAATTCTTTTTCCAAAGCTGGGTATGTGAAATATCGGTCATTATCTGGTTAACAAGGAAAATGTACCTATTCGAAAAAATAGTAGTAACAATGTGACTTTGAAAACTGTGAAAACTGTGGGTCGAGCAAAACATTGCACCAAAGAAAAGAGAGAGCTCATTCTGACACTATGCGAGGAAGGAAAGACTTACAGGGAAATTCAAATATAATTTATTATAAAGCAACGATGATTGCTAATACTATTAGATTTAATTCCAAGCCAGAAACTAGAGGAAGAAAGAGGAGAACATTGGCAATACATGACGACAGGCGCATTGTCCGATGCAGCAAAATTGACCCTTCTACGTCTTCCAAAATCATTCAAAAAGACCTTAAACTGTCCGTTAGGGTAGTGACAATTCGTAGACGGCATGCCGTGCATAACTTGTTTGCACGGAGCCCCCGCAATATGCCGCTTCTAACTAACCAATTTGCAGCAGCTTGAAGTAGGTTAGGCTAGGTTGGCTTGGCTGTCCGCACGGGAGTGCAGACACACTTAGACCAATAAAGGTCCTTTGTGATACCATGGATCAAAACCAATTCGCTACTCATGGACTAACAGAACCAACCGCAGCTTTTGATAAAGCGATAGATGCGCATGACGTCTAAGGACGCTATGTCACCAAGGACTTCAAGGAAGGGGGACCCTAAATGGACAATTCTTTTATGCGACAGAGCTGGGCAGTTACATAGGAGGTGAGGGATACTTTCCTCCTCCTCCTCGTCCCTGCAGCTTCTGCAGAAGTCGTTTGAAAAGAGGCCAAGTCTTTTGGCATGTTGGCCTATAAGGCAGTGTCCAGTGACAACACCAACTTGAAGTAAATTTGCAAAAAAACATATTCAATGGCCTGGAGAGAAATGGCAGAACATATTGTGGACGGACGAAGGTAAAATAGTCGTGTTCCCAACAATATATTCCCGGTTCACCTAACGCCGAATATCGCCCCAAATACACAACAAAGACGGTAAAACATGATGGCTCAAAAATAATGGTTTGGGCATGTTTCGCCTACCGTGGTGTGGGACCGATCTACCTAATTAACAACTTAATAGATCAACACGTGTACGTTGAAATTTTAGACAATGTTATGCTTCCCTATGCCAAATGTGAAATGCAACTGAAATGGATCTTCCAACAGGACAATGACCCCGAACATACGAGTAAAAAAGCCAAAGAAAGGTTTTGGGGCAAAACGATTGAGGTCACGTCATGGCCTGCACAGTCCCCGGATTTAAATCCTATTGAAAACCTTTGAGGTGACGTTAAAGGGAAGCTAGCTGGTGCTAGGGCATCTAACAATCGGGAGCTTTGGCAGATGGTAAAGGATGAATGGAGCAAAATAAGCGCTGCAAAATGTCAGAGCTTGGTTGATTCCATGCAACGCCGATGAAAGCCGGTTTTGGATTATAAGGGGTTTTTCACAAAGTACTGAGTTTAATTTAAGGTTATTGATTATCTTTGTAAGAAGTTCCATTTAAATTTTGTTATTTCTTTTTAGATCTAAGCAAATACTACTATTTTTTTGAACAATGAATTTTTGAGTTAACAATATTTATATTAAACTATTTTTTTTTATGTATATAAACAAACTTGTATATACTGTGTCTCACAAAAATTAATAACGATATAATATTGTTGTTTCCTTATTTTCAAGTTAAAATTAATTCTGGCTACGATGATAACCTACTTTACATAATTTGTTAAGGTCCACTACTATTATTTTGAACACAGCTGTACATATGTAGTTCGTAGGGCAAAGGCAGTAGACAATTCAACCAGCTACTGGAATAGACTAACGACATCCAAATAATTAATGGGTCCCAGCGCGGTTGGGGCTTTTGTGGCAATTGATCTACAGACAAGTCGACTTAGTCTTTAAGTAAACGAGGGTGAGACCAAGTACCTGCATCTTCCCAACAAACAAATCACCACCGCTTACCGCAAAACGGTAGATACTATTGGTAACTAAAACTTGGAGACAGTTTAGGACTTCATGTCCCTCGAACTTAAGAACCCTTCCAATTGGACCTACTTCAGCTTGGCGCAATAAATGAGGTCAAAGTTCCATTCTTGAAAGCCATACTGCATGCTCCGGTACCGAGTACTAAGCGATAAGTAAGTTAGATGAGCAGATATCGGCGCTTTAACTATTCGCCTAATATTTGGTCCTTTGTGCGTGCAGGGCGAGTAAGGGTTCTTCACAACCGCGAACTCTAAAAGCTGTACCGAGATGTGCATGCAGTCAATAAAGCCAAGATATGTACATCAAATGCATTGGTTCAAGAATAACAAGTGAATGGACAACAATTAGCCAGATCCAGAGGATATATAGACCCCAATTCGAGAAGACGAGAAAAGTTGAAGCTCCGTTTAAGAGAGCAAGCGATTGCGGATGCCATTGCTCCTGATCTTGACAATTAGAAGCAACGCGTCCAAGATCGATGAGGATGGAAAGCTACCTTGTCTCAGCCAGAGATTCTTCACGAGCCGAGAGCCCTTTAAAAAAGTAAGTAAGTGTTATACAATCCATTTGCCGTTCTGCAAAGATGGTGGTAGGCAATCTCCAGTTCTTCTGGGCGCATCCTGTTTGTATTTGTGTGCACCTATTAGTACCTCGGTAAAGTTTCTTACTGCAAGCTAATGGTTAGTTATACTACCCGCTCTAGAGCACATTCCAAAACGATTCTTTCCAGGTAGTAATTAGTTTTTTCCTTTGTTGCATACATAGAATGTATTACGTGCACTTTTGAATAAGAAAAAATCTAAATAGAACCAATAAAGGAAAGAAAATCCTACAAACTGTGACAAACAAATTACGAAAACCTTTTATCGACATTTTATAAGCATAACTCTTACAAATTCGTCGAGAAGTGCAGAAACCAAGGACATAAACCTTAAACTAACACGAAATCATGCGTGAAGCGTTTCTCCCATTCCAAACCTACAAGGATGCTGCACTGAATCACCCCATTCTCAAATGAAGTACGTCATTAAAAGCCCAATTGGCTACAGCCTCCATTCCACTCCATGCGCCTTCCATTGAGAACGAACACAATTGTACCACAGTGTACATTGTACAAGACAGGGAACAAATGCTCGAAATTGAACTTCGTAAATACTTCTCAGAAACATTTATAGGTTTGCAATCTAAATAGGTGAGTCGCAATAGAATAGTGGCTGTAGCAACACAGACACTGGACTCAATATGCCACAAGAAAAAAAGCGATAAAAAGAACACCAGTACTAGGAAGCCGTTCCAAGTGTTATAATTTGCGCAACAAATGTTCTTTTAAGTGGAACTTCTCAGATGACAAGCTACTTATGCGAAAGATATAATTTCAATTAAAAAAATTGTTTCTGCATGATTTTCTTTAGCCTGTTCGCTTTGATTTACATTACGTTTTGGTTTGTGAAAAAGAAAAAAAAAAAAAACTGGAACAAAACAATTTATTTTGTGTCATTTCGCAAGAAATTTGTCAAGAAAGTGGGGCTTGCGTCATAATAAACATTTCTGGGAAAATTTGAACAAACATTGATGAATAAAGTCACGCCAAGATAGTAAGGGTACTTTTGAAAAATTTCTTTCAAAGGTGATTCAGGGTTTTCCATGATAAGATACGTATTCGTGTTTGTATTTCGAACAACGAAACTGCTTTACAATTAGGTAACAAAATGTTCAAATAGGTTCGTGATTCAAATGGTAGAAATGAAGACACATGTCCCTAGCAAGTCTCCATGTCACCTTCACTCAATAAAAATTTCGCTGATGATGTAGCAGTTTAAAGAGGTTCGCTGGTTGAAACACGGGTCCCCGAACTATGTATCTGTGCCCTGCAACCTCCACTCAATAAAAATTTCGCTGATGGTGTAGCAGTTCAATGAGGATTGCCGGTTGAAACACTGGTCCCCGAACTATCTGTGCAACACCAAAGACCTCGCAAGGTATGTACGGGTATATGGATGTATTTTTATGAAAAAATATTCCAAACAAAGAACAGAAAACAAAGTATGGTCCTCAAAGGGTACGATGGCAATTATTTAAACGAAACTTAAAACTTTCATAATTATGATAGCGCGTAAAATGTTCTCCTAGTCAAATTACTCGCAAAGACGTTAAGTAGTAAGTCAATTAACGAACATAGCTTGCAGGGATAAACTGAAATTTGATGTAAAGTTGACTTATACTCGTAGGTATGGCAAAAAATAAAAAGGAAAGAAAAGTTTGTTCCATAACTCAAGATAGTATCTTTGGCTCTGTGTTTATGCCCACAGGTGATTCATTGTTAATTTGTGGGGAAAACTGTATTGTATCCAATTACGGAAAGCCTGTAATATTGACTATATTTGACTGATTATATGAAGATGTATCGGACTGACTAGAGACTAGACGACCGGTTCCATTTCCACATCACTGGCCATCACTCACCATTTCAATATTTTTATGCCTTATCCCAGAGGGTATAGTTAATTTGACGTGTTATGGAGAAGTAACATAAACATAACCCTATAAATCCATATCAACAACAAGATCATATGAGCCATGCCCGCACATCCATATCTCAATCCATCTTGAGTGTTTAATTCTAAGCTGGGTGGTTGAGAACTAGCACTTTTTGAAACCAGAAGCAGTGCAAGTGTAAATATTTTTTAAATCCGCTGACAGACGAGGCCAATTTTCGACAATTGAATACGGCCACGCCCACTTTTTAGAGGCATTTTGCTAGCAATCAATATTTTGTCTTTTCAAGGCTATTTTTGATGACGATTGAGCCTTAAGCTTAAAATATGAACCGAATTCGATAATAGTGAAAGCCACGCCTACTTTTCTGTTAGAAAATGTCGCAAAATAGTCTTTGTAATCAAATATCTCTAAAAATTAGGACTTCTCCTCTAAATAGCAAGGCATACTTGAATTCCAACCGAAAATTTAACGGCCACACGCCTACTTTTTCAAGGCAGTGTACATAGAATACGAGGGATATGGTATCACACAATCTTCTGTTCAAAAGCGCCAGCATACAGCAATGAAAATAGCAGAAAATTGGTCGCATCCCGCAAAATGATGATGAATGCTTGGTAATAAGTCAGGTTAGGTTGAAGTGGCTGCCAGCTACGAGTCGCCAGCACACTTAGACCAATGGTAGGTCCACTGTGATACCACGTGGATCATTGGAGAAAGTTTCTCTCTACCTACTCCAATTTGAGCTTCTTATGAAGCGTAGGAGGCTCTTATTGTCAATATTCATTAGGTCGCTCCTAAGTGAAGCTTCCTTCTACGGGAGAGAGCTGGGCAGAAGCTTCATCCCTGCAGCTTCTACAGAAATCGTTCGCAAAGAGGCCTAGCCTTGTAGCATGCTTGCCTATTAGACAGTGTCCAGTGATGACACCTATTATGGTGCCGATATGCAGTCTATTGAGAGAAATCAAATTCTTAGAGCGTTTTAGATCCAGCTTTGGCCAAATCTGTTTTGTCGCTAGACATGTTGATCCACTTGTCCACCTAAGATTTGTACTCTCGATAGCAGCTAGCTTAAGTTTAAGTTTGCGAGTAGCGCTTGGAATACCTAAGGTGCCATTGTCCGACAAGATGGGTATAGCTGTTCCTTCTTTGGCGAGTTCATCGGCCTTACAATTCCTCCGAATCTCTCTATGCCCCGGCACACAACACAGGTGAATATTCAACTGCTCAGATATCTCCACAAGAGACGAACGCCAATCTAGGGCTACTAAAGAATTTATAGAAATCGATTCCAGGGATTTGATTGCTCCTTGGCTGTCTGAAAAGATGCGGATATCTCTAACCGATATCACGTTTTTCTTAAGCCAAGATAGGCTTCTTTGATCGCCATTATTTCCGCCTGGAACACGCTACAGTGATTTGGAAGACGGAAGGAGAGCTGAAGATTAAGCCTATCAGAGAAAACACCTGCACCGACTCCGTCTTTGGTTTTGACCCGTCAGTGTAGAAGTGAATAGAATCATCTTCTAAAAATGCATCGTCCTCCCAGCGTGATCTGGAAGGGATGGTGACAAGGAAGTTCTTCTCAAAATTTAAACGTGGTATGGTGTAGTCCGTGTTTTCGGGAGAGATTTTGAATTTATTCAGAATAGAGGCGTAGCCGAATTCTTTTCTTGACCACTGTAGCTTCAAGGCGAACGGCTGCAATCGCTGCCATTTGCTAGCTAAAAATATCGAGGGGTATCAGATGGAACATAATGTCCAGCGCCGCTGAGGCAGTTATGCGAAGTGCTCCGCTTATGGACAGACATGCTGCGAATTTATGTCGTTAAAGATTAAGCAGCGGCCAAGCAAGGTGACCACATTCTGACCACCATATGAAGAGGACTAAGCCCAATGTGTTGCAATTATTTGCTTGATAGTAGGGCGCCTTGAAACCCGAGTGGCGTCTGGAATTTCTGCAATAATTTCAGCCTACAACACATCAAATACCAGTCAATTGATAGAACAGCATGTCTAACAATTTATTCCGTGAGGGATGACTAGATAAAAAAATGTTGAATTCGAATCCCCCTACTCACAAAATCGATTACTTAAACATTTGTCCTCATTTTTTTCTATAATCAATTATTCAGTGAGTTTCTCTAGCTAAAAACTTAACTCATCCCCTAAATCTAACCCCTTGTGTCATGTGAACAAACACAACACGCGAATACTTAAATTTTCTTTCCTATTTTTTTTTTGCAACCCTTCACTGAATTTCATGAAACAAGAGATGGCAAGAAAAAAAAAATGAATAAAATGCCACCTGTGGTGACAAAAACGAACACAAGTTTAACTTTTCAACCCCTGACTGGATAAACTACACTCATTCACTCTGCACTTCACAGCCCATATGGATGGATTCCATTAATTTGGGTTAATCCACAGTTTGGGGTCTAATGAACCACCAACAACTCAGTCCTTGGTGTTAGGCAGCTAAAGCAACAACGGAACAGGCATTTTATAGTCACAGTAACGAGATTAGTACTCGCTGAGATAAGCCATCTGTGCCATTGCAAATTCACTGATTAAAATATCACATTACAATTAATTGTTGTTTTTATGGGGTAGTTTTAAAAAAAACAATGCGGAGAATGGGTGGGTGACAATGATAAGATGTCAAGGGTTGCACCTTGTGCTGGAAAAAAGAAATTATTTCTATACCTTCATACACACATACAAATGTAATACAAGTACACCGCATCAAATTTTATTCCTTTGAAGCTTTAGCAAAAATGTAGTCGGGGAAAGTCCCTAATAGACTTTGTTCATTAGTTGAATCGTCTATTTCTCTGTAAAATCTGCAAATCAAGAGCAGCTGAATAAGGACATTTCTTAAGGCGGATAGTTACATATCCCACTCCGTTTCGTAAAAGCTGAGAAATTTGAGCAAATTCACGTTGCACGGTAAAAGGATACTTCAGCAAACGATATGAAAACTTATTCAATTTCAGTAAAACCCTTGTCTGTCGATTTGGTGTTCAATCATCGATCATTTTAAGCTATAAACCGACTCCGCACGTTATCCTAAAGCAATGCGAAAAGCCAAATAAAATAGATTTTTTCGTTAACTCATTATCTTCAATTCCCACATTTTCAGTCAGATACGAGTACCATCGCCATCAACGCCACAGTAGTGGATGGGATTTTGCAGGAAAGTGAACTGGCTTTTTCTTATCCGAAGAGAAGGTGTAAGTGCCTATATACAAGTGTCTATTGTCAGTACAAAGTGAGGATAGTATGCAGACGTTACAAGATTTGTTTTTCTCCATTTTCAATAAAACAGTATTTCGCGAAGGTTGAAACCGTCATTATTCCATGCAGTGTGTCATGAAGCCTTCAATAGTAACACACATTTGAAATGACTAGTGCACCTTAGGAAGAACTTCTTATCGTAAGACAGATAAGGCAGCAGCTGGGCTTGACTACAAGGCAAACATGAAGCAAACACAAGGGAGTATTCAAAAAATACACGTGTACATGAAACTGACGGCGCATTGTTAAATAGTTGGTTTCGGGGGAAGTCCCTTAGAGCTCCATATTAGGAACGTTACTGTCAGAAATTATATTTTGTGACGTTAAGAAACTACAAATTCTCAAAGATATAGCAGTGATGTAGTGATCGTTCTTACATAAATCAGTGCAGATCTGCAAAGATACTATGTGCATTGTCGAAAAGTTTATCAGTAGTAGAACATCGGAAAAATTACTTGCTGACCATGTGCTGTGAAGATGAACGCTGACATAGTATGTAAAAGGCTACATCTAGCATAATGTAGGCCATTCAAGGTGGAAGAAACATATCGGCTAATACTGGTGTCGAGGGATTACATCGGTAAGCATCGTATTTTGGAAAAGTGTTCTTACTTTCATATAAGATTTAATTTGTACAAACCATCACAGACAACGACTATGTAGGCAATCAATGTATTCTCGTACATTGGCAACCGTTAAAACTCCGGATTTTGCAGTATTTCTCCTGCTTTCGCCAACTGTCTCCTACATTGATGGTAAAAAAAAATATTGAACGTTTCTAATCTGCTTTCAAAAAAGGTTGCGGGTATTAAAATATTAAAAATTCATGAATTCGGGACCTCACGTTGGGCGCCATTGTTATAAAAACTGATAAAAGTAGCGTTCTCGAGCTGTACTTGTGCACAGAATAAAAACTTAGTCCTTCCAAGGCTTTTTCTTACACATCTACTTACTTATTTGCCTTCATTAGTCGCTGAGAAGGTCAGAAACTAAGCTAAAGTAGCACGCAAATGATAGAAAACTTTTCTAATACGCATATTCTCTAATTAAAATTTATAGTCCAACAAACCATTGTTCGCATGTAGTGTACCTTCATATTTATCTTTCACCTACCACTTACTTTGACCATAAACTTTGCCTCCAAATTAGTAAAGGTATCCTCTTGGGCATAGGGAATAAATAAAAGCAATAGCTTCATTGCATGACACAAATAATTTACCACTCTCCTCGACAATGCACTTTATGGGCCGCCCGGTCATTGGACGTGAGAAAGCATAACTTTACTCACTTGTATATTCGTGGAATCACCGACCGGTCGTACAAGCATACGATACTCGTATTCATATGACTTATTCAAAAGCATAAGCTACGATGTGTATGTACAAGTAATTAGAGAAGTTTTTATGGTCATTTTTAATTTCCCTGCGGTAGAGAGACCCTATCTGGGGGTATCAGCAAATATGTTGCGTTACAAGTTCTGCGGCTCTGTGGGGGGTTCACTACACAAGCATAAACTAGTACTGCGCTTGCAGCTAATTAGCATGTTCGTTCTAGACGTTAGCCATGGTTAGCAGCAAATATTTATGCCAAACTGAATGTTTAGCACAAAAACAAACCCAGCAGGTGGTGATTGTTCTTCATCCGTTTTTCTTTTTTTTCCTCCACCGGACGGAGAGTCGAATAATTATTAATAAAATGATACCTAAGCAGGTAGAGTAGAATGCGGTCTGTCTTATTGGCACATTCTGGTGTCGTTGCTCTGAGTGTGCGGATACATATGTCTATAATTGGAAATCGTCATGTTTCGTCTCTAGTTGTAGGGTTTTTTTTTTTTAATTTGTCTGCGGAAGGAACACCATCAGAACACACGGCACTCTCACTAGCAATTGGAATGAAGATGTCAGCCGACGTTTTATAGCCATGCTGGCCTGTACGTATCCATGCACACGTGTGGATGATTGGTGAGGAGAAACATACACGAATGCGGGATGTTGATGATGCAGTAACAGCAGCTGATATGCATCCACATCATCGCAAGAGGAGATGATGTTGCTACCGTCTATGGCTGGGATGTCTGCGCCTCTGTTCATTTTCCTGGAATGCATGAGGCATGAATATTGATGCAATTCTGGTGCATTGACATCTTACAAGGTTGCACATGCAGCCAAATTACTACATGGCAGTGTATCTTGTTGACGGAAATTAGTCAATGTCTTTGGGGAAATTCTCCGGGTAAATCAAGGAAATTCGAGATGGAGAGTGACTTGTGGTTGAGGTGGACAGATTTTTTTTAGGAATTTCGCATCGGAGTGAGATAGAAAGGAAATGCTATCTGGATTTCTTTTATTCCATTATAGTAGCTGGTCAACTGTTTGAAATGATCGAACCATGAACTTGGCATCTTCTTAATAAAATTGATAAATCGATGCACAGAAGGACAACGCAATGAACAAGCTGGTTGTCTGAAGGTTATTTTTTTTTTTTAAATTTTGGAGTATCCAGTCAATTTGGGATATCGATAGCCACAATTGGACCAGGTGTTAGACAATTGAAGGTAATATGAAAATATAGAGAGGTTAGATGAAACCATCGTTGGATGGATTTATTTCGCGATAGTAAGCACGACTATCCGCAAGGAGGAGTTTTTTCTCCCTTACTATTGTGTCGATACACTGCTCACTGATGAACAACATTTTAGACTACACATCTACGCGTATGCAGGCGATGTCTATGTATTCATGTACTCAAAATATTTGTTCAGAATTTGTAGTTTAGAAAAAATACAATAGCTTTACGTGAGGTTGGGAAGGACATGTGGCTTTCTTCCAGTGACCGCCAGGCCCATTATGAAGCCCTTGGCTTGGGACTCTTGATTGTTATTTACGCCTTCGAAACCACTCCTGCGTTATTTGAACATCTGCACCCGATTGAGAATAATGATTTGACGAAAAAGTCTATTTCACTTTGCTTATTGTTGGGCTTTAGGAAAATGTACAAAGATGATTTACGGCTTAAAATAATAGCTAACCGAGCCCTAATCGACGCACGAGTTTTGCTGAAATTAGATACGTCCCTACTATTAGTGTAAACGTTTCTAATTTTTATGGGTGTCGTGAAGTTTGGTTAATAAAACGACATCAGCATTCTAACTCGTAAAATGGAGGAGTAATTTACTTAATCTTATGTTTTAGGGATTCACAAATTCTCCAAAGCAAGAGGAATGGCCTCC
Source organism: Blera fallax (assembly GCA_946965025.1). Lineage (NCBI taxonomy): Eukaryota > Metazoa > Arthropoda > Insecta > Diptera > Syrphidae > Blera > Blera fallax. Next base: position 15,211,929 of record OX337244.1, read on the forward strand.
AATACTATCTAAACGGTCTACTAACTCGAGTTACAAGCTTATTTGCAGGTTTCCAGAACTCCAGAATGGTCTTTTAAGCACATAAAGGGGTTCTTATAAGATATACATATATGAGTAACCTTATCACTCTTACTTCGTAACAAATAGAATCCTGATGTTTACCTGGAAAGATAAAAAAAAGAAAAACTCATTTTAAAATAAATCCTTCTCCGTAATGTTTTAAATAAAATATTTTCAAATCTATTTTAAAATACTTCTCCTTCCAGCATAAAATAGAACAATCAAAACTGCATCTTTCAAAAGTCAAAGGACATCCGTAAGACAACCATTCTCACTGAGAGATTCAGAGAAACCAAGAGGGGAACATCATTTAGCATCGTTTTGCTTCTGACATTCAAATCAATTTAAATCATGCCACACAGGAACGGGAATGGAATCTGGAAATCCAGGACACATATGTATGTATGCATAATCAAAACCAGAGAGCATCATCACCATCACTCTCACAAAGAGGACCCGACCATAAAGAATATAAAATATAAATGAAACTAGAAACCATTAGAGAGGCAACAACATACATAGAAGAAAGTATTTATTCTTTTCATTTCAGTTCAGTTTATCTCTGTATTGGTGTATGTGTATGTGTGGGTATGAGTGGCTTGAATCTTGTGATCTAGATTTGTCATTTCCTTAAAGAAGTACCAAAGGAATAAACGGACGATTTTAGGAGCAGAATTTTCGTATTGTCGTAGTCTTCCTTTTTTTTTTTTGCGGTTGACCTCGTTTGTGTAATGTCAACCGACGACGACGACCGACAAGAGAATTGGAAGAGGAATAGAAACGACATTCACAGAAATATGGAGGCGCAGTCACATGAAAAGTAATCTGAAACATTTTACTCTCTGCCTTTGATAGTTGACCCGAAAATTTTGTTATTATTTTTATTCCCTGTTCCGAGGATTTTATTTTCTTGTGTGTATTCACGTGCCATCAAATTAGTTCCTAACTTTTCCCAATCCCCTCTGAAACTCACCCCCGCATCCACCTGCCTTTTATCATTTCATTCCAACAGCAAAAATGGATTTATTTATTACCAACATCTTTAATCTGAGAACAATATATCATACAGCCTTCATAAATTCACTACCGGAAGCACAGAGATATAAATAAAAGTTCAGTCAGTCAGTCAGGAGGTTGGGGCCCAACGTTTGCTACTGCTGCTGCTTCTGCTGCTCTCACCATGTTGGGTAATTAGTTGAACCTAATGAATGGAGATTGTTTTTTTTTTTTTGAATTAATTAGGTGTACAAGCCAAGCCCTCCCCAAAGAAAAAAAAAAAAGGAAAGGTTGATCCGTGAAATTTGATTAAATAAATTGGCATGAAGAGTAGAGAGGAGATTATGGTTGTATCCACAAACGAAGGCCCGCCAATTCGATTCACTTCATAATGAACCTGTTGTCTGTCCGCCTCAGATAGGTAGGAGAAAATAAAACCCAAATTCGGTTCGCTCTATAAAGCCTAGATTCATTCTTTTTGATGCATAGATTCTTTGATTCAGATGAACCATACAATCAATCGATAAATTAACATGTTCACACAATGCCATCGGCCAGAGATACAAATACGATTTCGTTATTCATTTTGGGCAAATGAAGGCAGTAGGCAGGGTGAACCATTAAATTATCCGTCCAGAAGGAGGAAGCACTATCTAGAGGTGCTAATTGTCAGTTTGAGCGACAAATTAAGAGAGACGTGTGAAATTTCTTTCAGGCAAAATACCTCACAAAAGTTTTATTACTTCGACGTCAAATTAGCAAATTCGACGCGCTTGGAAAATTAAGCACAAAATTTTCCAGAAGTAAGAAAAAAAAATGATTTAAATGAAACGAACTGAGGGCGGTGATTAGTTTTGTATTTAGTCATGAGCATAGGATGGTGATTGCAGTAACTTAAACTAATCCGATTAGGGCGCGCATTTTTCCATAGATAAGTCGATAGGTTGCAGTTGAATGGCTTTGGTATAAGCTTTTCGTTTGGATCGAATTGTGCGGATGTGTGGGGAAAACCGGTAACGATTTTACATCTGAAATTTATGTGTTACACTATGTCGAAGATTAGATGTCTTGCAATAGGTATGGGCGCCTCTAGGCACGAATAAAAATGCGCGTTGAACTAAAATTCAAATTCTTGGCGCAACGGACCGTATGTGGTCCAGGGCCTAGCTTCTCGCGACCATTCGTGTTGTGCGTGTTATAGTTTTCACACAAATGGAAGGGACCTACCGTTTAGAGCCATATCCGAAAGGCAAATTGAGAAGCTTTCTCTTGACAGTTATTACTCTCGGACGTTTGTCAGACATTCGCGAGAGGTGGGACCGTGAAAAACTTTTAGGTGTTCTCCGGGATTCGAACCTCACGCACAGCGATCCAACGCACTAACCACTTGAGCCACGGCGCCCACGCGTGTTGAACTACAAGGGAAATATACTCGAAAGCAACATTAGCGACATACTGCAATCTGTCTTTACTGGACCAGGAGGCCTTGCAGAAAGCTAATATGAATCGACTGCATCGATAAAGTCATCAGCGTAGCAATTGCAGAAAGGCCATCACAAGAGGTCAACAGAAGCACGAAAGTATTCCTGAAAAGTATTCAGAATATGCTGTAGATACTAACGAACTACTTTTGAAACATGGCACCGCTGTAGGACGCCGAGGATAAAATATCACAGGCGGCATTCCCCAATGTTCCATATTAGGTCTGCTACTTTTAAGCAGCGAATATTTGAGACCATAAAAATAATTTGATTTGCTGACTACGTAGCCATCGTGGTGATAGGCGAAGAGAAAGGAGGAGTTCCTAAAGGAAGCTATCGTTTGAAACATACATAGGGTGCAGAATGAATACAACGAAAGTAACGCTCACCACGATGTTCTCTTCTAGTTGCACATTATCATAGATCTAAGGTCGTTTGCAGTAAAAGCAGAAGGTCTACACCATGGAAACGAATGACTTCTGAAGGGTGGTTGTAGTTACCCGAACTATCACGTTAAGAGCAAGTAGCTCCTTTCGAACAACATCATTCAGTGAAATGTTGACAAGCGTTGCAGAAGCTTTAAACACTGGATACAATCTTATTGAAATGCTTGCAAAGAAGAGACAACTTCCTCCATCATTTCTTTACTTATCCGATTCCCTAGAAGCTATTCTTTTCACTTTTCGAAAACCCAGGCGAACGTCTGGAACTTCCAACATTTTCTTTAAGAGTGGCTTTAAGGACAGAGTAGAGACACACCCAAGATCATGTAGTATCACAATGAGCCTAGCCTTTCCAGTAACCTGGTAACTGTGACATTCCTGGAAATTTCGTAGCTGAGGACTGAGTGCCTATACTACTGCACATATGTAATTCCTTTAGTTTTCTTCTGTCTTATTTCTATTCCTGCTGCCCTTTAAGTAGGATCAGATAGTCGGTGACTAATGAAAAAGACATTTCTTGGGCATTCTACCTCCTCCAGTTGTCTACAAGAGCCACACTGGATGCCATTTCTTCCCGTGAACGCCGGTTTCAAAACTTGAAAAAATTCAATCCTTGCGCACTCCGATGCTAACTAAAAATGGTTCTAAAAGCATTCCACTATGAAGCATGTGACATTGGTAGTCAGAATATTTACAATTTTAGGCGGGTATGGCTCGGGAAAAACAAAGATATCCATGACGTTTGCTAAGTGTCTCATCTGCATACGCCGAAGTCTAAGTTCAAGCAAAACATAGATGAAAACATCTTAAACACTGCCGCTAGCCTACAATAAAGTCAGAGAATATCTAAATGACAAGCACGGGCACTGCGTTATAGGTAGACAGGCTCAAAACTTTGATTTCTCCAGAGCTATAAGTACCTCACTTCCTGTGCTATTATTTCAAAAGCGTCACATCGTTTCTACCAATACGTCAGTCAGAAGCTCTTAACGCTACGACGCATTTGAACCAAATTCTGAGCCCTGAAACTGGTTGGTATTTAAATTTAATTCGTGTCAACAAAACAACTGACATCATGCGCCGTCAAAAGCAATTTAAGTCTAAACCTATCTACGTGCATCTGTCTGGTCATTTAAAGTTTTTCCGAAACGATTAAAACTCATGTCCAGCAATTATCCAATCACTTCTATCGACTCTATCCACGTCTGAGATCTTAAAAATCACACAGGCGAATGCATCGATTAATATGCAAATCCACTCGATCTCCCACTTAATCCATAGCAAATTAATTTAAACAATACTAATTGATTGAAATTCTAAAATCAACGCCTAATGGAGCGGCCAGTCCCCGACGGGGTGCACTTAAATATTATAAACCAGTTCCTGGGCTATTGTCTGAATGCATCTGTGTGCGAGTGTGTGTGTGTTAAAAACTTCTCATCTTGCATTCATCCCATTGCCAGTCACGATTTGATTACAACATCCAGTGGGTAGACAAATACGCCTGCCACCACACTGTCTCTCAAGACAAACTATAGACTCTCCAACGACACACTCTCAGACGGCCATACATACACGCTCCTACGAGCATACCATTCATAATCAACGTCAGTCTATCTATCTATCAATCATTGGACTTGAGCCGTCCAATTGACTGATAACGACAATAAATTAATAACAATAAAAAAAAACATAAAAAAAATGTTGTCCTCGAGTCATTAGAGAGCGACGCATCTAAAAACCGGACAGCCTGTACCTACGTATGTACAAAGGTTCCTTTAAACTGTGCGCACAGCAAGCAATTTATGCAAATTAATATAACTAACTAATTTATTAGAAAAGTTGATCGATATTGAGTAGGGGACAAAACGTCCATTTTTGGACGGGGATTTGTTTGTGTTCTTTCATTTCACATGGCACATGAACGACGCGACACATAAGTTTTTTGGGAGTGTTAAGTGGCTTTTGAGCCAATTGGTTTGTTTATTGTCAATAGTGACAAGCCATCGGGAATTATTGAGGACATGTCAACATGACCAGACATTGGGAATAGGCGCGAGCGCTTAGGCCATAACAATTCCAGAAATTAATGAAATTTTTCGAAGAAAAATAAAAGCTACGAGTAGTGTCAACATGTTGTACTTTGGTGTTATACAACAGCCAAGTAGGCTATTTGGAAAATTAATTGTCTAGTCACGGAGGAAACAATGAAAAAGCCTACGCGCGTAGAACGGCTACGCATAAAAATGAGACGATTGTGACGTAAATAGAGATAAATGGACGTTTTAAGGGCAATACACAACACGTATTGCTGGAATGGATTGATGCGTGGAAGACGGGTATAGTGTGCCCTGCCATCCGTGCTACTACTTGTTTTACCTTGACGATGGATGGGAGGCCGTTTCTCTTTTTTTTTCGCTGATTCTATCTTTCGTAACTGAAAAGATACTTGAAATTGTGGCCGTGGTGGTAGTAAATTCGGCGGGAATTGGCCTTTAGATTTATGTCTTTATCAGACAGCTTCGCAGTTTCCGATAGAAATGTGGACATGGCAAGCGAATATGATAGGCAAAGCAAAAGATGTGCAAATTCTTAAAAATTGGGGGTGGCTAGAAGGCGTTAACACTTGTTTGAAAGTTCTCATCTGAGTTTCTACCCAGTGATACCTCAAGATCAGTCTTCTTCTGCTAACTAATACCGCACAATGGGACAATATATGCATGTCCCGCTGACTCCATCTTTTCAAGGAATAGTCTGCAGATATCATCCCTTTGATACGTGAA